>JAGVVM010009075.1:0-29747 GCA_019149425.1 Psidium friedrichsthalianum
CCAGTGGTCCGTCCTGTTCTATGCCCGCCCTTTTTTAGAAGTTTATTTAAGAAGTTTATTGCAATTTTAAAATGTATTTGTTTTTCTTAAATATGTGTACTTTGCATGTGTAGCTTTTGTGGAGCTTTTTACACTAAGAGAAGGCAGCAGGGAGATGTTGTCCACCATAATGATTGGGAGATGTGATCCTATACAATGTCATGATCTTTTTACCTGGGAAGAAGACTTTGCTAGATTGCTTTGTCCAATTGTCTGATAGTTGTCAAGTTCTGGCTGTCAAAGATGTCCAACAGAGTGGACCAGAGCATCTGTTCCCTTTTCATTCATCTTTTAATATATTGTTATGACTTCACTGTTCAGTATGTATGGTGAGGAAATGTTATAAGAGAGGAGAGAGAAGTCCTCCTTTCAGCTGCCCCTTTTTCTCAAGTATTACACTTATGCTAGGCATAGCAATCTCCGTAAACCAAATATGAAGAAAACCCTGCAAAAACGTTTAGGCTCACACCTGATACACTTCAGTAGGGAGATGATGTCTTACGGGTTCTCTTTTTAACAGCATGATACAACACCTGGGGGGGGGACTGCCTAATGGTTTTTTGCAATGTCTGATGAGTTGGTAAAATTTGAGAATGCACAGAGTTGCCAGGTAAGTTCCTTTTGCACTTTTAATAAATTGTTGCCCCTTTCTAGTGCGGTGACTGGGTGCCTGCTAACAGGCTATACAGGTCCTGGACCTCTCTGTGGTGGGTGGATCGGAGGGCGTGAATCTGAAGGAAGCCATATTGCATCAGGATGGTGAGTTCTGGATATGCTTACTCGAGTACTTTATTCTAGTAGCCCATGCAAGTGAGTCTGGTAGAATTAACCCAGAAAAGCCTCTTTGAGCCAGTTGTCGTGGAGTTGTTCGATCTGGTTCCTAATTCCGATACTAATTCTAAAGCAGTTTGTAGGCACACTAAAATTAGAAACTAAAAGTCTGGGCACTTGATTTCGCAAAGCTTCTTCCACTAATACATAAGGGAGGAGCGAATTAATTAATCTGAGTGAACAATCCTGTGGTACCTGCTTCCGAACTCCCATCAGGGTGATCCCTCTAATTCCATCAAGTCTTCAAGCACTATACCGAAGGTTTCCGTCCCATTACACCAAATCCTCAATAATGATGTGGCAGCTTCCAAGGCCATCATTCCAATGCTGCACTGTCCTACAGACAAGTGAAAAGTGTGCCCCATTTGATCTCTGCAATAGAGTGATTAACACTTGTCTCCATTTTCTCTTACCAATTAGCTCACTCTCATTGTTGAGCCCTTTTTCAAATACCCAGGTTCATGTGATCTCGATGATGGGTGGTAGCGTTTAGAGCATGTTTAGAAAAGTGTATGGATGGCGCTCTGGGACGCTACATCCTTTATTGCGTATCAGAAAGAATCCCTCTCTCTTAATGACTCTTCTTAGAGAGTACAATCTGTTTCCTACGAGCTCTGAGAAAGGTAGCGAGGTAATATTGTCTTTTGAAAGCAAAGAGGAGTGGGGGTGGCAGTTGTGCAAGCGCGTGAAAGTATAATAAGCCAAAATAATTTTGCAACTTGGATCCTTCAATTACTTTGGCAGTGGGGAGCCCAAACTCCAAAGGAGAAATGTTTCCTATTTCTCTTAAAGTCCTCATTGAATCAGTGAGGTTGCCACTGTGCTGCCATGCTCCAGTAATGGGCTAAGGACACCTGAATTGTCTGAAAACCCATGATACTCCTTTTAACCAAACATTCTTTATGCCCTGAAATTCATTCCCAGAATCCTAGTGTCATCTCAACATGATTAAGACGAAGTCTCCACCTTATGTCTTTCTTGTTGGGCAGACAACGGTATAGGTTGTGCCTTCCCATCCAAAGCTCCCTGCCACTAAACAAGCGAACACCTTCCCAGATTGTCCGGTTTTATTCCATATTCTTGGTTTGATCACGTTTATATTGCCTGGACGATAATGTCGTGTTATATGGGATAATACTATTCTTCCTTTTCTGTGTGCCCAGCTGCGCACACAGGCTCTCTCTCTCTCTCTCTCTCTCTCTCTCTCTCTCTCTCTCTCTCTCTCTCTCTCTCATGGTTATTTGATCATTGCAGTTATCTCCATCACTTCAGCTTCTCAAGAAATCGGGGCAAGCATGGATAGTCCGATCCCATTTAAGTGGAAGACCGAGTAAAGCCACCACAGAGCCGTACAAGAGTTGTATCAAGCTGACAGAGTACATTTGGAATCACTGCTATTTTCTTTTCCTCCCTTTAGAAGACGCAATATTTCATGCTAAGTGCTCGAAATAGCTGCTGTGATACCTGAGTATAGTTGCTTGCGGAATCACGGGGACACACTATCGCTTTCGTCGGCAGATTTTAGATGATGATGATGATAAATTCTTTCCTTGACTGCTCAAGTGATTGGTAGCATGGATGTCATTATCTCCATCCAGTTCCACAAAAAAATAGATGAGAGATTTTTTTTTTTTTCAATACGTCTAGAATCAGTGGAGATTGTTACATGAGGAATTGCTAATTTGCTTAGAATATCACTTGTTAATCTATCAAATCAGGAAGGCTCGTTTACCGACGACTAAGTTCAACTCCAAGTATTTGTGAATGTTTTGTGAATTTCGGATTTTTTTTTAAATAGTTTGGAATGTGCACATCTCAAGATTTAATATATTGCTTTGCTTTTTTGGCGGAACATGGATAATTTAAAAAATATTTTTCTAAAAATGATGGCTTGTATTGTTTTAAATAATTAGTCAATTAAAAATAGTTTCATCATTAAGGACTGGGAATACTTTTTATTTATTCATTTCTATAAACGTTATAAATAATCATTTTAAGAAAGTTATTTTTAAATTTTTTTTTGAAATAAATAGAATCCAAGTGAAAAGTAAGAAAAGTTAAAAAGTTTGTCCGGATAAGCATCTCATTTGGTCCAAGAAAATCCAACATGGCCGACGTGGCGCTTATTTGGTTTAGCATTTGGTGTTGTTACTAAGGAAAAAGGGTTTCTCCCTTTGGATAAGAGGATAAGGATATACACGGCCATAAAGAGGAAAGGGGACAGTGATCGACGTGCTTGTTTCCTAGTTTCCATTCACCGGTTGGGGAAACTGTCAGCCACCAATTGAAAGTCTGCTGACTCACCTTCCCCTAAAAGAGAAGCCTCTCTCCCCCCACAGAAAAAAGGGGGGTTTGCTTTTGCTTGGGCTTTATCCTTAGGGGCCCTCGTTCCCTTTCCATTAGGACCACTTCCTTGTCCCCCCATATCCCGTATTTAGACCAATGTCAACGGATGTTAAAGGTTGAGCTGCGTTTGGCGGTCCGAACAGGATAAGTTATCGCCTCATCCGATATTTGAGGACGTCCTCCGGATCGGATAAATCTGTATATGTCCGGATACAATGTTGGATAAGTAATCCGGGATGAAAGCGAGAATTTGACAGAATGAGAAGCCGCCGTTCATTGCCAACGGACGCCAGCGGTCGGAACAAATGGAGCGGGCAATGGAACGTGGTACGGCCCTCCTTGCGTGCACAATCGAAAACGGTCTCGGGCAACGAGTGATAAGATCTGCAGATCGGGGGTGACTACGTGGTAAAGGCGGTGGAGGTGCTTCCTGGGCGGCAAGTAGTCTCCCTTTTAGCTTTCGGGGCGAACAAAAAATATCTTGCCACTTTTTTGTTACATGCACAACAGCAAAGCCTCGGAACCTTCAAAAGCCAAACGTGGTCCAACCGCCGCTAGGTGTTTCCCAAACAACGAGTGATAAATCTGCAGATCTTGAGAGGAATTTCATCGGGTAAATCTAGTGGAACGTGATTCGACCTATGGTTTCTACATGTCTGTCGGTGGAGAAAGCTAGGATTTTTGGAGAGGAGGGGGCTTCCCTTCTTTGAGAGCCGCGGTCCCTCCTCTTCGATTATTTTCTAAATGAATGTTATGAGCTTGAATTATTTCAATCCAATTGCATTTTTTTATTATAAAAATTTCGATTTTATTTCGAATTGTACTAAATACTCGATGCGATCAAATTACCCATGTTTATTACTCAAAAAATTATTTATCCCATTTTATCTTACCTTATATGTAGCCCAATTTTTATCCCCACGATCAAATGCATGTTTGGCTCCAGGTAGTTCGCATTATGGCCAAGTGTTGTTGTTGTTTATCTACAGTAAAATCCGGACGTACGGATTTGCCTAAAAAGCACGTGCGATTTTAACTCGAATGGAATGGAAACCGACGAGAGTTCGGAGGAAATCAAATTTGGCATCGACGTCGTGTCGCTTGCCACGTATGATCGTCGCGAGTGGCAACGTGAGCTGTCATTGGGGACAGCAGTGGGTCCCAGTCCTCGTCAGCACTTAGTCATATGACTCAGATCCCTATCCGATCTCTTTTTTTTCCCCACTTTTGGATTTTGGAGCAAACCGAAAATATCTTCGCTACTTTTGCGTTACAAAAGCGAACGTGGTCCGACCGCCGCCACGTGTTTCCCCGACGAGGTGGTTAAGACCACGCGCTACAGCCCGGCGCTTGAGCCGCACTTCCCGCGCCGTGACCCTTCTTTTTCCTTCTCTTTCCCTCCGCTTTTGTCGCACGAACGAACTTTATCCGAAAATTTCAAAAATGAAGTTTCCTCGAACCACATCAAAATCGGAAATGTCTTATCCCCTATCCGGACTTGTTCCTCCGTTACATCTCCCCGCATAAACATTCCTTTAAGAATCTTACGTCACTCGGCTTTTCGACGAATTTGTTTCACAAGGAAAATTCGAATTCACATCTAGACTTTCCACTTGATAATATCGATGGTATGTCTAAGACAAATAAAATTCGGATAATGTATTTAGATCCCCATTGAAGTTACCTACCTCTCTCCACTTCAGTCAACCAAAAGTAAATAGATGCTTATTGTGACTTGTGCAACTTTCTTAACCTATTTATCTAGAACCATTTTATTCGTTCTCTGAGTAGATTCATAAAAGCAAAAATTATACCTCTTATGACCCATAAGCGGGACCACCACCCCATAACATGTCACCAGAAGTAGAATCGCGTATTTATTTCTTTTTAGAGAATCTTCTAATTTTTTTTTCCCAAAGCAACTAGAAAGAGATTTTTAGCCCATAAAGAATTCAGTTCAGATGTAAGATACTTATCTAGAAGTTTTCGCAACTCCATCGCGTACGATGGAATCATCCAAGATTTGATATTTTTCGAATTCTTTCTGTAACTCACTATAAAAGAGGAGGTCATCATCAGACTTTCTCTTTCCTATCTATCTACAAAGCCTTTTTATAGTTTGGATAAGTTAGAAAAGGAGTGATTGTTACTTGGATTTTTTTCATGGTTTGTTTATTCCTTATCCCCAAGGACATATTCAAAGAAAATTTGGCTGTCAATTGAAATGGTTTGTGGATTCCGAATAGCTATATCCAGGCTGGACTTTCCTAGCTAGTAGAGATCGGCAATCTGACTCATCAATGAAAATTCCATTAGGATCTAGAGAGCTATCATCTTTCTATCCATTTCACCGACTGTCGAAAGAAAAGTACAGTAGTTCTTAGTGCTTGAGTGAGTTCGTGGTCGACAGTGGATCGACTTAGAGAATCACTGGCGCTAGCACAACCTTCGTGACCAACGTCGAGGGAGAAAAGAAAAATCGAACTAAATGGTTGATGTGCTGGCCAAGTGGTTTCAAAATATTTTTGAATTTCGAGATTGTTTTTAATAGAATTTACGTTAAATTACTGAACGGGAAACATCCTAGAGAAAAAAAAAAATAAGGAGTGACCGATCTTTGCAAAATACGAGGAAAAACAAAACAAAATCAAAGTTTCAAATAAAACGAAATAAATTTCAGAGGGAGAAAATATAAAAAAGAGAGAAAGAGAAAGAGTAAGGGCATAGTTCGTGGCAGTGCACTCTCGCGGGTCGGCGCGTGGGGAATCCCCCGACAAATCACCCGTCATCTCGAAAATGCCCTCGACGGTTATCCGTTAACCCATCGGGGAGCCCCAAAGAAGCGACGCGACGCTTATCGTCAAATCACGTGACTTTCTCTCTCCCTCTCGCCATCGAGTATGAACCAATGGGCTCTATAAAAACCGCCGGCTCTGCGTAAATGGAAATTCAAAAAGGAAAATCACACTTTTCACTTGGTATAAATCGAAAGGCTTCTCTTTTCCGTTGCCGAGAGCTCAGCTGATCGTTCAAGCGCAATTTTTTATTAGGTGGGTGTGTTTGATTTTTCAGGTATAGTTTAAATTTGACAAGATCGAGTTCCAATTTAAGCAAATCTCGCGCGATTGATTGTCGGATAGAATTCGAGGTGTCCCTGCGTCGGCCTTCCCTTCATTGGTACGAGAATGACAGGAGCTGCGCGTATAAATTGTCCTCCTCTTGTGCTCGTTTTGCATTGAACATTGTTGATTCTTTCTGGGGTCTCTGCGTATCTGTTGAGGATTTCTGGGTCGTTAGTCGCAGTCGGGTCTCTCTCTGACATCTTCTTCGTCTTTGATCTGCTATTTTTTTTTTTGGGGGGTCTGCTTCTGATCGTCTGCTGCGGACATGGTTGCGGTTAATGCAGATTAAGGAGGCGAAAAGAGCCGGTGGCAACATCGAGATTCGACTGGAAAATGGAGGGTGGAAGAGTGGTGGATCTTGGATCTGGGGATTTCGGGTTGGTATAATGGCCTGTTCACGAATTTGTGTATCGATTGTGAAAAGATTTTTTATTTTTTAAATGTTGGGATTTTTATGTTTTTTTTTTCCTCTGGTTAGGTGTGTGCATTACAGGAGAAGATGCAAGATAAGAGCACCATGTTGTGACGAGGTCTTTGATTGCAGGCACTGTCACAATGAAGCGAAGGTATAGAAATGCAGAGAAACTAATCGATAGTTCATGTTTCATTATTGCGCAAATAGTCATTGATTGATGCCTTGGAATCTTTGTTATCTTGCAGAATTCACTCGAAACTGCGCCTCAAAAACGGCACGATGTTCCGCGACACGAAGTGAAACAGGTATGCACGATTCTTCGGTTTACATTCTTAGTGAAATATAGGTTTATTTGTTTTGTCCTTGTTTCTCTCCTAGGGGATCTGGCTTTTGGTAAGGCATGGATGGATATTCCTGTCTGCATTTCTCAGTTACTGTGAATGAAATGAGAGTAGGATAGTTTAACAGCTGTTAAGACAGCCAATCGGATCGGGTCCGATTGAGATTGATTGCGAAGAATGTCTTTTGCCATGCCTATGTCATGTCCGTAGTTGTCTGATGCACAATCTCCCTTTCTTGTTCTGGATCAAGTAGAAAATAATGAAATGCTTCTGCTTCTTTGATGGGCTATTTCCAATAAATCTATAGTTGTCTACTTGTTCTGCTCTCTTATAGTGCTCTTGTCTTATTGGCCTTTCAGGTTATCTGTTCTTTGTGTGGCACCGAACAAGAAGTAAGCTGTGAATTTTGGAAACTGAAAGATATGTAAATGAAAAGCCTGTATAAAACGGTACTTACTGAAATGTTCAATACTCCAGGTTCAACAAAACTGCCAGAATTGTGGGGTTTGCATGGGCAAGTATTTCTGCGCCGATTGCAAGTTCTTCGATGATGATGTAATTTTTGTTTCTCTCAAGTTTTCCTTCAGTTCATTCCCAGTCTCCACCATATAATTGCATCAGCTTATCTTATGGTTGCTAAACATGCTCAGGTTTCGAAGAATCAATACCATTGTGATGAATGCGGTATCTGCAGGTAAATTAACCAACCAATATCACTCGTGTTTGGATTTTTGGGGTCTCAACTAGTTCTGTGACGCTGTCATTCTGTAATCAATTGCTTTATAAGTAACTCGTTTTTGTCAATTTTCACCATATCGCACACTTATATATCATAAATTTCATCAGTATACTTAATCCTCTATCTATCTGTCGCTTTTGCAGAACCGGAGGCAGGGAGAATTATTTCCATTGTAAGAAATGTGGTGAGTGAAAACGAATAAGAGGTTTCTCTGAAAACTATGCTTTTGTTTTTGTTTTTTTTTCCCTCTGCTTTTCTAGAACTCCCCAGATTCCAGTTTGATCGTCATGGACTTACTTCTGTTATGCTTGGAACATTTGCCGTAGGATGTTGCTATTCGAAGTTAATGAGGGATGCCCATCACTGTGTTGAAAGGGCAATGCACCACAATTGCCCTGTGTGCTTCGAGGTAAGACGCAGAGCCAAAATTCTACATTGATGATGTCAATCAAATTTCGAATCGCTAAGTCTTTTAATATTTATTCGCAGTACCTGTTTGATACGATGAAAGATATTACTGTCCTCCCATGTGGACACACCATACATTTGGAATGCGTCCAAGAAATGGAGCAGCACTTCAGGTTAGCACCATATGTCTCACTCACTCGCAGTGCCCTGCAGCAGACTAAATATTAGTTTCCCTCGAGATTTACATCGAAATCATTCCCGGATTCTGCAGGTACTCATGCCCCGTTTGCTCAAAGTCAATCTGTGATATGTCTAGTTTGTGGAGAAGACTCGATCAAGAGGTACTGATTTGAACGAAATCTCAGCCTTTTCTTCTTCTTTTTCAATACATTTTGCTTGCACCAAACGAATTTGGTGCCATTACCTGAAATCGCTTTCTCATGCTCGAATTTCATCACAGATTGCGAAAACTCCGATGCCTGAAGTGTACCAAAATAAGATGGTGAGAATGTTACTCTATATAGTCAACAGCATTCGTTTCAAAGTCATGCCCTCAAAGTTTCTAAATATGAACACATTGTGCTTGGTAGGTCTGGATACTCTGTAATGACTGCGGAGCGCAATGCCATGTCCAGTTTCACATTCTGGCGCACAAGTGCACAAGTTGCAGGTCCTATAATACGCGACAGATGCAGGGCGGGCCTCCGGCCTTATGTTCATCAGGGACGTCCGAGGTCGTGAGTTGACTCGCTATAGTCGATAGCTTTTACACGGAGCAGCTCACCCTCTTTGAATAGAGTCAGGGCATGAGCGATAGATAAAAGGTCTTTGAGACACCCTAGTATGTATGATAGTGTTGTGTTATCATGTAAAAGATTTCCCAGAAAGGGAAATCATTCTTTCGTGATATTAAATCCTGTAATTTTTTTTTCCCTCTTTCTGACTGCTGTATGAGAAATTCTGATCATCTGTATCAGATTCGTTTGTTAATCCATCGTATTTTGCCTTTCTACACTTGTACGAGTGGATTTGGCAGCCTAGGTCGGAGTTAAGAAGCGGGCAAAATTGTGCCTAAGCAAGTTTGGTCTCATAACACAATTCAAGCAGTGGTCTTGGTCAGGCATATGTTAAGCATACCTTGGGGGTTACGAGGTTGTTATTTTACGTTTACGACATCCTATCAATAAGTATGCAAAGTCGTTCGAGGACTCTATGATAAAGAGCTATCTACCTAAGAAGTCTGACTTGAACGAATGAAGGGGAAAATTATCAAAAATTTCTAAACTTAAATTCGGTAATAAAACCTATCAATTTGGTCGATTTGATCCTAAACTTTGTGACAATTTGCCAATTGAATTCTAGTAGTCGGTAATTGCTAACGTGAGCAACTTTTTTTTTAAAAAAATATTGAATTAAAAGATTGGGTTTTTTTTTCATTACTTCTTGAATTTTTTCTCTTTTTTTTTTTTTCATTATGCTCACTGGCCGCAAAGGCCTTGCCTGGGGTTGGCGAGGTGACCCTCACCTAGATCCAATGAGGGCCTTTGTGCACTTGCTAATGGTTAGCAAGGTCGTGAAGGCCTTGCCCACGACCCTCACCAAGATTCGTCGAGGGCCTTTGTGCACTTACTAACAGCCGGTGAGGTCTAACCTAAGGCCTTCACAGCCTTGTCAACTACGGGCGAGGCCTTCTTGACCAGCTAGGGTTAGCGGTGCCCTTGTGGGCATAACTAAAAAAGAAAAGGAAAGCAAAGAAAAAATTCAAATTCAAATTTAAGTTTAAAAAAAGTAAATAAATAAAGTTAATAATGTCATTATCAGTCTTGTCATGTCAGATGATCAACCTATGTATCAATATAAATTAATTATAAAAAATTTTAAAATTAAATTGGTCACGTCGAAAGGCTTAGTATTGAATTGTACGAGTTTAATTGTTTAGGACTTATTTAGTAATTTTTCCACAAATGGTGAGGGAAAAAAGAACACTCAAGTCTGTGTGTGGGTGGGTGGCTGGGAGGGAGTTCTTGCAATCACTTTTAGATTTCTTTTTATTTCAGAATTTTCACCATTATAAAGACACCTTTTGATTTTAAAAAATTTGGAGGGGGCGCGAAAGAAAAAAGTGCTTAAAAAGTGTAGGGACAAAACATTTCTTGACTTTCCCCCAAATTTTAAAATTTATTTTTCAACTATTAAAATAGATAAACAACCGCACGCGCACGAGTGTGTGTATATATATATCGATTCACGAGTATCCGAACCACATTACAGAAAAACAAGAAGTAAGACAGACCCAAAGTTTATGAAGTCGAGATATTGAGGAGGGCACTCTCGTTTTCATTTCAACGCATTGATTGAATAAATATCGAAGTGAAAAGTAAACCCTCCCTTATAAAAATGGCCTCGAACGTGGGATTGTCGCTGTCCAAAGCACCTTCCCCGGGTCGAAATTAGATGCAGTGTGTCATTTATGACAAGCTGCCCGCACATTGGTCTCCTAAACCTAACATAATTTGAAGTGCATAAAGAATTAATTAAGGCCCTTGTCTCTTCTCTCTCTCTCTCTATATATATATATATATACCCCAGTGGGCAGTTAGTGCAGCACCGTGCATCGTGCTTTCTAGATCCTTTTTTTGGGTCAATCTGGCCGATATTACTGGTGAGGGACCATCATGATTTAAACAACGATATCCCGATTCTTCGGGAGAAAGGAAGAACAGTAACACAGACTGGTGTGCGACGGTTTTGACCAGATATTTCAGAGTTTTTCTCCGAGATGTTGATGTTCAACTTTAAGAGGACCAGGGGAGGGAGAGAGATCCGTGGGCGTTATACGTACTTGCCTACTTGGTCTAATAATACGAAACATGTTGAGCGAAAGAATGTGGCTACGACGCGATCGATCACTCCTGTCGAGCAATTTGTTCCGAACACCTACTGGAAATTGTAATAGAACCCTCGAGCTTCGCTCCGCTCCGATCCACACGGCATTAGAATCAGAGATGAGTAACGTGTGCTCCTTTTCTGCCGATGCATGCTCTACTCCTAATTGAAATTCCTATGCCGACTCGTGTTTCCGGTTCCAAACCGAAAGAAGCTGGAATTTGCTCCTCAGCTCGAAGGGCATGCAGGACCCACCTTTCTCAGTGGAATTCCCACTCGATCGATATTCAACACCACTGTTGCGGCGACAGGGAACTCGAGCATGGCGCCCCAAAAGTTGCCGGTTGACCCCTGGTGCACCAACACTACACTCGAGAAACTGAGGTTGTGTGCTCTTTTTTTCGACTCTCCAAAGGACCTTTTCAAATGGCTGGTGAGAGGGTCAACTCCATCGCATAGGATCCAAATTTTCTTTTTTCCTGCATCCTTTTTGGTTCCCCACATGGTTTCGTCTCGGTTGTAAATGATGGAGATGTTTCAATGATTCTCCGCATCTAATCAAGTTCATCCATGCAAAAAAACATCCAATGATGCATTTCATAACTAAAGTTCATCCAATGATGCACAGAACAATAAACGATGTATTTGCTTTTGTTGCGTAAGAGTCTCAGGACAATACAGTTGTTCTCATTGGATTTGCTGAGGAGGAACAGTCCTAGGAGGTAATGCAGCACTGTGGAAGCACTGTAACTGAGGAAATGCCTAAAAGAGAGTCCCCACTTTCTATAAAGCTGAACCCAAAAATTTGCTCAACATTACTGTCCCCCCATTACACACGAAACCTTTTCTGCTCTCCTCTTTTTTTTACCCTCAAACTTTCCAGATGTACAGTATCATTAAGAGGGCCCGCCAACTCAATTCGGGTAGCATTCAAAATTCAAATGAAGCTTTTCCGAAAGTTTAACATGCTTCACACACAAGCAGAGGCAACGTGGAAACGGCACATCTTACCTTTCGATGATTTATGAGTCTCTT
Source organism: Psidium friedrichsthalianum (assembly GCA_019149425.1). Classification (NCBI taxonomy): domain Eukaryota; kingdom Viridiplantae; phylum Streptophyta; class Magnoliopsida; order Myrtales; family Myrtaceae; genus Psidium; species Psidium friedrichsthalianum. The sequence goes on from JAGVVM010009075.1 coordinate 12,163, forward strand.
TAACAGCTGCCAACCTCGATGTGGGAAGATGATGCTTTTGATTGGATTATAACCCGTGCTCCTGAAGCAAGCCTGTTCAACAAAAAGTATGGCAATTTCAAACAACGTGAATGTAAAGATCCACAACACAATGCCTCAGTGAAATTAGATGGAGGAGAACAAGTTGAAACTTAACTTTCTTCGATTTTTTCACTTTCTCATCCTCCGGGTCTAGTCTCTCTTTGACAGTTTGTTCCCTGGGGAAGGCTCGGTGATTCTTCTACTATACCATTCGATGAATTGGCAAATATGTTCTAGGCTATCTGCTCTGTCTGAAGAAATTCTTGGTTTATCGGAGAGAGGGGATCTCATAGACTCACTTCGAGGTTGTTTAGCTATTGAAGCTTTAATCGATAGGGGTATGCATTTTGACCGTCCATTCTCACTTTCCCCCCCGCCGAACATAACTGCTTACCAGACCTACAAGAGAAATAACACGTCCTATAATCATCTAGATTTAGGAACAAAAGGATTTCTCCTCTCAATAATATTTCCATCATAACTACTATGGCCCCGTAGCAATTGAAACAAGCAAAGGAGATGTCCACTATATAGAATCAGCCATCCTCATACAGACAAACCTGTAGTCAAAGCTTTTACAAAGCCAAGGCCTCCCGAGAGTGGGGAAACATGCTCTGTAGAATTTGCACCTTCAACACGTTTACCATACAAAAAAGGTGTTGATGTATCATTTACTTGACCAAATTATCAAGCCTATGAGAGTGCAATGAAATTTGTGCTGCAAGCTGCCGTTGGTTTGTAATTCACTGGGTAAAGACATTCAATTAATACTCTTAGGTTCCACAAAAGTGCAAACAAACAGAAACTGGTTTTTGCAAAACGTTTTTTACAGAACACGGTACAACCAAATAGAGCATACCCATATTTTCCTTTATTCGCTTGGTACACATATACTAGCAACAAGAAGTAAATCTAAGACAAGAGAGCACCACATAGGAAATCAGAGTTACCTGCCAGCATTGTAGGAAGAGGAACGCTTCAGAGAGCTAAGTCCATCCCCTCCTCCCGAGAAACTTGGTCTCTATCAAGCTGCCACTGAAATACTCCTTATCTTCCAGCCTTATGCCCACCAACCGTGGATTTTCTGATAAGCAATCGAGCTCCCCGTCATCAATGATGTAGAAAACAAAGGAGATGGAAATTTTGAATGGGAAAATCTTGGCCTGTAAGTTGGGATTAAGCCAAAGCTGTTATCTTTCACTGATATTGATCCACACGAAATTAATTGCATCAACATGTTGGTAGCTTTGACCCTTGCATTGGTCGGCAATCGGGGATTGTTCCTCTCCAAGATTCTAAAACTGTTCATCTTGCTAGCATCAGCTCTAATCAATGATTCCAGAGTTTCAGTCTTCCACCTGATGAAGAAGCACTAGAGGATGTGGGAGGAGGGGAACTGCACACTAGAAATCTCAGAGGTCTCCTTCAAGCACGAGGCCTTGGTTTGGCAACTTTCATTGCATTCACGTTCGGTTGAGCCATCATCATTACAGACTCCTCGAGTACAAGTTTCTTCTGGTTTTTACCTCTGCTTATATTTTCTTCAGTCTGAGTCGATGCATCAGCTACTCCCTCGTTCTTGTACACCTTGTATTCCGTCAAGCTCAGAGACCCATTCCAACTGGAGCCCTTTCCATTTCTCGCTGTGGTGAACATCATTGTAATCAGTGTGATGAACTGGAGAAGAATGTTCATCCTCTGGGAGTGTTTTGCTTCTTTTCCATTCATGCTTGAAGATGATGATGAATCGTCTTGACTTCTAGCAATGGTGGACTGGCAATTGCTTTAAATTCCTCATGCTAATATTCGCAACAGGACTGAAACGATCTGTATAAAAACATGTGCAATAGCAACACAGAAAGTAAGCCAGTTTAGCCAGGTTTCTGTTCTCTTTACTTCTTGCTAATATTAGTCATATATAATTCACGCGAAATGCAATCCTACGCCACCGCTAAAGTCAGCAGCAGGGTCAAGTATGAAAGACCACCATCTACTTCACCTGAATTAGACTCATCAAGAGCTCCGATCCTTTGGGACGTATTCATTTCCATTAGATGGAAGAATCAAGTCATCTTCACATAGATCATGCCAGACGAAAAACCATTTTTGTAGCTTCTGCATGATCAACAGAATGGAATAATTCAGGAAGCATCACTCGTAGGATTTACGAAATAATTATCCAATAATGACATAGACTACGAGTATCTTAGACGTGCTTCTTACAGCTAGAACTCACCCATTAATGAGAGGAATTTGAACTGGTACCTCTTAGAGGACCACGCATACGTAGATGCCATTCCTCTGCTCGAAGAACATTCAGCCTATCAAAACACATCTGCCAAAACAAGCCGTATTCGCAACAAATGACACTCCGCAAGCGACGAGAAGGGGAGAAAATGAAACGAAGGAAAGCAAATGCAGCTCGTGCTTCGCTGTCGGTTTACCTCGCAGATAGAGTCCTTCGGGCGAGGAGATAGGCACTTCAATGAAGTGAGGATGCTCGAGCTGGCGATTCCTGCAGAGATAGTAAACCACGGGCACTTTCCTGCACTGGAAATACTTGGGCGACTTCTCCGTCCACACTTTCGCCCTCTCCGGGCTCACCTGCCGATACTTCTTCATCCTCGCCTCCATCTCTCCACCGGAACCAGCAACCAGACCCTACCGGCGGCCCACCGGCAGAAGCAGTCCGTATCTCCGACACCGAGCCGGCCGGCAGCTCAGTCAGCTCTCCGCAGAAAACCCCAGATTCTAGAAGCGAACCGAACCGAACCCAACCCCGGCGCCCAAGGAAACGAACCTCCGATCAGTATCCGACTACAGAATCACGACTCCGAATGCGTTGACCAGAACTGGAAACGGATCAGCATCGCTCGCGGGCCTGGCCGCCGGAATCTGGAGCCGCCGGTCGCGACACCGACCTCGCCCGGTCACCGTTTCAACGAAGAGGAAGGAGGGCGAATGTCTGGACGGGGCTCCGAGCAGGGGGAGGCGGGTTTTGGGGGGGCGACCTGAGAGAGAAGACGAGGCGGACGCTCCCCGCATTCAATGCGTCGGTTGGTGCCACGCTGTGGGATCGATCAGATTGGGCGTCGTCCTTTCTCTGGAAGGGCTTCACCTTCAGCTCGCGCAGAGAGAGAAGAGAGAGCGAGAGAGAGCAAGAAAGCGACAGCTGGCGAAGGACAAGACGGGGACGAACGGGAAGCTCCCTAATTTTCTGGTCTGCTTGCTTTTTTTGGCAGATTGCGCGGACTGTGAGAGGACTTTACAAAAGGGCTTTCGCTCGCTCCGTTCCGCCTCTTAAATCATTTCGAAAGTTAGCCACGTGACGTCGTTTTGTTCGCAGCTTTATTAACGGTGCGGTTAGATCTAGCTTTAGGAGCATTTCTTACTTTTTAGGCTATGCCTATAATCTATATTAATGTGCATTTGGCCAAAAAATAATAAAAAAAAACAATCGAATGCGTTTATGGAATGCCTCTTATTATGAATCGATAAAGAAACTCCAAAACGGAGCGGCCGAGCATTTCTTCGCTGAATATGGTTTCGTCGGCGACCTTTTTATTCTGCCGTGAAATGTTAAACATGCGCAACGAGAGAATCAAGAGTGACGAACCTTGCGCATGGAATGCGAGTGAGCCGTGAATCACTCGATTCGTGTGATCGGATCGAATGCCGAAATTTATCAGATGATTATGGCCGGGGGACCGTTCGAATTGATCTGGGGGCGACGTCGAATCTCTTCGGAGAACATCTTTAGCCGCATTCGCGATCTCGTCCACTTCAATTTCGATGAGCGTAGGTACTAGACATAGAAAGGGGTTGGGCTGGAAATGAAAACCAACGAGTTTCGTAACTTAATCATATCAATTACAAAGGGTGCGAGTACGAATAACAAACGGTTTCTTTTTTCCTCTCGAGATCATTTGATCGTGGGAGCATAGTACAAGAGAAGTATCTCGATTTTAATCGTGTTTGATTTTAGTTTGGTAGAAAGATAGTCGGACTCAATGATAAAGAAGAGACAGGAACATATTTACGCTACCTACCATGACAAAAATCGAGTTACATTAAATGGTCGTGTTATCCTAAAGTTTCATATGGGTACAAGCAGCAAAATCGTCATGCGCCCGCCCTTTGTTCCTACGTTTTCTCATCCTTATAAAGACACGACTGTCAGGGCTCTCCTACCGTCGTTGACAAGGGCATAAAAACACAAGGCAGCCTATCGGGCTATCCTATAGGTCCCTATAGGTGCAAATTTGTAGCATTGTTACCGTGCCACATGTTCCCCGCGACTTGTCGTCCTCGCATCGAGGTGACCATTGGCTCTCTTGTCGTCGTCAAAAAGAGCATAACGATCAATCGCAACTTATCTTGCTATCTTAGAGGTCCCCCTGTAAGGTTGCATCGTCACGGGCCACATCGACGCGAAATCGAGCTATCACGCGGAAGCAACCACAGGACGTTTTCGATCGGGCTAAATCCCTGCCGCTCTCTCTCTCTCTCTCACATTACGTGGATAAGAGACGGATCGCGTGCCGTGAATTCGAGGCACGTACGATAGGTTACGGGTTCGATTGCCCGGGGTGGATGGCAAAGGGACGGCCAGCGTTCGTATGGTTAAGCCAGGCTGAGATGGACGGGTCGAATTGGTCGGTCCGGGCCGGTCGCCATTTACAAAGTCTCCCTCCGCGACCGTCCATTCATGCGTACCGACGCCACTTATGAGGATCGATCGCGTGCCGTCCTTTTGATGTCGCCATTAGTTCGCGCCCTGATGTCCTCATTTTCTTCTGCGGATAAGAACTCCTGTTAATGGATGATGGGCCGACGTTTTTTTTTGGAAAATTTTCCTTTTTGGCTAAGAAAAAAATAAAGAAAAACAACATGATGGTCCTCAATTAGAATAAAGTAAGATTTTCCTGTGGGGATGAAAAAAAAAAAGAAGAGATTTCGATTCCATCTATTTTGCCGAGGATTATCAAAACAGCCGCTTGTACCGCTTAAAATGATTAGCTAACGAAGATGTTTTCGTTATTAACATTAATTTATGTCTAAATAATTCTATGGACGATGAAAATTTTTTTGTTAATTTATTTTTTCTAAGGGAAGTAAATGGCATTTTTAAGAATTTTTTTTAGTTATTCATTTTTTTTCCTTCGAAATATATAGAATCATATTCTCAATTGATTAGTAGTAGGCTAGTAGCCTAGTAGGATCGTACGCATTAAGTCACAGACGTGGGCCATGTCTAAAGTAGCTCCACTCGTAGTAACGTCGAGATAGAGCTGAGCAAGGAATTAAATTTAAGTCATTTGAGAATCTAGATGAGCGCGAGGACACCGTGTCGAGTACGATTTGATTACCGATAACGAAATTACCTGTCGATAACCATTATGATGATCGATAACCATTATGATATAGGATGGTGATCGATCGACAGATTATCACCTAGTGCTGGACGTGAAATGAAGAACGCAAAAGTGAAGAAGATTCCAATCGAAGATGGAGATACCAATTGGCAATTAAGTCCAGTGACATTCAAAGAGTTGTAAGCGCTTGCGGATGATGTCGATGTGCCACCACAGAATCTAGAGTTCCATATTGCAGTTGCAACCGTTCATAACCCGCATGAGGAATATTAATTGCTCATAAGCAGTTACGCATGTATGTAGATTACAAAAGTTGGTGCGTGTGTACTGTAATGATATCTACAATTATCAACGCATGCTGATGTATTTTCCCAGTTTCATTTCATCAATATTGCAATTTCCTGTATTTATATTTCATTTCCTTTAGATTTAGTTGTTTTTTTTTTTAATCATTGTTATGTGATTCAATTCCCGTTCTAACCAGTATTGAACTCGATTTACAAATAAACTAAAGACCAACCGTTGGTGAAATGTATTACACTAATTTCTAGTGAAACAACTTCAAATTGAGAATCTAACTGGATCTTTACGATTCAGCAATGTACGTAAAGTGAATTTTTTTTTTTGGTCAAAGAGGCGTGTCATATATATGTTGTGTAGACCATGTCCAATTCGTTACATTTTGTGTAATGAAACACCAAAAATCTAGATAAAAGTAATGAATTGTCATCCACAGATTCTGAAATTAAAAACATCACCAGATCATCAAGATCTGTAGTTAACTAAAGTCAAGGAAATGAATGTGGTTATAAGCCAAAGAAAGAAGAGAATCCATGGATAGATTCGCGTTGAAATAAATCAATTCTAACTTGTCGACTTGGAATTAGGGTTTGGTTAAAGAAGCTGCTATGGGGTGCAAATTCATCTTTGGGCAAAAGTGACCAAAAACCGCAAACTATGCTTAGTGGACCCGTTAATCCAGTTAATTTTTTTTTTGCGGCATTAAGAACCCCATACTTGTAGTCATGTGAGATATTTATCTCAAACTTGTAACTCATTTACCCCACAATTTTTCTTGTGATACCAAAAATCCTATCCCATGGGGTAAACCTATTGCACCCTTATAAGTTTGGAATTTTTGATGCCACAAAAAATAATTTAAAGTAAATATGACACATTAGACATAGCTTGAGATTTTTGGTGTCACAAAAAATGTTTGGAGCAGATGTGTCACGAGGGTACAAATTTCAATTTTTAGTATCACAAAAGAAATTTGTAGTAAATGTGTCACACGAGTACAAGATTGAATTTTTGGTATCACAAGAAAAAGCGCAAGGTAAATGTATCACAGTGGGCATAGTTTAGGTTTTTTTTGAAGATTTTCTGCCTTTCGTCTTTTAATGACATCATAAGACAAATTGAATGCAACTAATTAGACCTACGCATTATATATTTCTAATACAAACACCAGCACTGCGTTTGGGAATCTAGAGATAGGGTGGGGAAAGACAGTACCGAATTCCTAACCCATAACTTAGCATGTCGATCCGGGTGCACAAAGTCGGACACTAGAATGCAATCTGGATCACCTAATGTTGGGGAGAACAGAGAATGTGACGCCGACGATGCAACCCGGCCCTGTTCGAGTTGATCTTAACGTGGAACGACATGGGTTCGATCATCCAATATGTAGAACGAAGATAGCGTCATATCTTGTGCCTTTCTTGCTGCGCAACGGCCTTGTGGACCGAATCAAAGAGAGCCAAATACCCTAAAAGAACTCCAACTTTAGTTTTGCTTTGATAAGTGACGTGGCGCGCAAGTGGCACAGTCCACGTTAGCTCGGTAGTTGTATTCGTCTTAATAGAAAACCCAAATCTTTTTCTCAGATTGCGATAATAAGCGCACTCTCATCCTACAAGAATGAATCTATCTCGGCATCAAAATAGAATGAACGACAGCTAACCCTCGAATCTCGCATCGTCGTTGGTGATTTGCACACACCATAAATGCACAGAGACACCAAAAACTAGTTGAACAAGCGCTCAGTTTTTGATCTAGATCGAGGGAGGTTGGAGCACTTGAACACATATAAGAGAGTTGCAAATCTGCAGAGAGTATAATTACGATGAAGGTCCGCGTGGATTTAACACTCAGCCACTTGAGAAAAGCCGATAGTACATGCAGATAGGCGGGTTGATGCCAAAGATAGAAAGCATTGACGATGGAATGGTCCCTGTGCCATCGCTGCAAATTAGACCTGAAGTAACAGCTCCAGCATAGTCCTCTGCGTCCTCCTTATTAATTCTCTCCCAGATGAACAATATTACGGTCCCCACAGACACGTCGATCGCAAAGTAGGCTCCGACGTAGAACGGGAGAGCCATGGCCATCGGAATCGGGATGAACCGCGAGACCTTCTTGGGAGTCATGTCCCTCAGGAGGTCTGTAACTAGGGCTGCCACAAAAAACTCGAGGCACATGGCGAGACAGTTCTTGGGAAGCTCGGAGAAGCCCTCACCGGCCAAGATTGCCATTTCTCTGGGTATCACGGCGTTCGGCACTTTGTACGGTCCGTCGGGTGAACTGACATCAAAAGCAGTCCAAAACAACCAAAACGTAAGCGGGGCGATGACACAACCCATGGCAGTTCCGACCAGCTGACTCGCGAACATTGATTTTGCAGATGATGAAGTCAGGTAACCTGTCTTGAAATCTTGCATAAGATCAGTAGCTGTCGAGACAACGGACATCATAACCCCACATGCTGCTAAACCGACTATCACGCCCCTGTTGTACCCAACCAAGGATGCAATCATGAAGAGTCCAGTATTTCCATAAGTCGAGGACAAGTTATTGTCCGTTGGAACAGTACAATAAGAGTTGGAGAAGGCAAGGGCAGGAGCAATGGCGTACAAACCTAGGACCAAATACAATCGAAGAGGCGGAAAGATCATTAGAATCGTCGCTGTGTTTATTACGCTAAATCCCACCACTCTCTCTCATTACGTGGATGAGTGACGGATAAAGTGTCGTGAATTCGAGGCACATACGATAGGATACGGGTTCAATTGCCCGTGCTGGATGGCAAAGAGACAGCTAGCGTTCGGATGATTAAGCCAGGCTAAAATGGACGGGTTGAATTGGTCGGTCCGGGCTGGTCGCCATTTACGAAGTCTCCGCGACTGTCCATTCATGAATACCGACGCCACTTATGAAGATCGCGTGCTGTCCTTTTGGTATCGCCGTTAGTTCGTGTCTTGACATCCCCATTTTCTTCTGCGGATAAGAACTCCCATTAATGAATGATGGGTCGGCATTTTTTGAAAATTTTCCTTTTTGGCTAAGAAAAAGACAAAGAAAAACAACATGATAGTCTTCAATTAGAATAAAGTAAGGTTTCCCGCGGGGGTGAAAAAAGGAAGAAATTTTGGTTCCATTTGTTTCGCTAAGGACTATTAAAACAACCGCTTGTATCGCTTAAAATGATTAGTTGATGAAGATATTTTCATTATCAACATTAATTTATATTTAAATAATTTTATGTATGATGAAAATGTTTTTTATTAATTTATTTTTTCTAAGAGAAGTAAATGGCATTTTAAAGAATTTTTTTAGCTATTCATATTTTTGGAAATAAATAGAATCATATTCTCAATTGATTAGTAGTAGGCTAGTAGCCTAGTAGGATCGTACGCGCTAATCACAGGCGTGGGCCTTTGTCTAAAGTTACTTGTGGCGAGATGGAGCAAAGCAAGGAATTAAATTTGAATTATTTGAGAATCTAGATAAGCGCGGGGACCCTGTGGCGAGTAAGATTTGATTATCGATAACAAAATCACTTGTCGATAACTATTATGATGATCGACGGCCATGATATACATCGGTTGATATAGGATGGTGATCAATCGACAGATTATCAGCAAGTAATAGACGTGAAATGAAGAATGCAAAGTGAAGATTCCAACTGAAGATGGAGATACCAATTGATGATTAAGTCTAGTGGCATTCAAAGAGTTGTAAACGCTTGCAAATGATGTCGATGTGCACTCATAAAATCTAGAGTTCCAGATTGCAGTTCTAATCGTTCATAATCAGCATGAGGAATATTAATTGCTTATAAGCAAGTTACCCGTGTAGATTATAAAAGTCGGTGCGTGTGTACTGTAATGGTATCTACAATTATCAACGCATATTTATGTATTTTCCCAGTTCCTTTTATCAATATTGCAATTTTCCAGTATTTATATTTCCTTTCCTTCAGATTTAGTTGTTTTTTAATCATTGTTACATGATTCAATTCCCGTTCTAATCAGTATTGAACTCGATTTACAAATAAACTAAAGACCAACCTTTGGTGAAATGCATTACACTAATTTCTAGTGAAACAACTTCAAATTGAGAATCTAACTGGATCTTTACGATTCAGCAAAGTACATAAATTGAATTTTTTTTGGTCAAAGAGTTGTGTCATATATATGTTGTATAGACCATGTCCAATTCGTGACATTTTGTGTAATGAAACACCGAAAATCTAGATAAAAGCAAAATGAATTGCCATCCACAGATTCTGCAATTCAAAACATCACCAAATCATCAAGATCTGCGGTTAACTAAAGTCAAGGCAATGGATGTTGTTATAAGCCAAAGAAAGAAGAGAATCCATGGATAGGCTCGTGTTGGAATAAATCAATTCTAATTTGTCGACTTGGAATTGGGTTTTGGTTAAAGAAGCTTCTATGGGGGCAAATTCATCTTTGGGCAAAAGTGACTGAAAATCGTAAACTATGCTTAGTGTCTCACATTCACCCGATTTTTTTTTTTTACATAAAAAATCTCAGAATTGTAGTCATATGAGATATGTATCTCAAACTTGTCTCGTGACACCAAAAATCCCATCCCACATGGCACTCCTCTATAAGTTTGGGGTTTTTGGTGTTACGCCAAAACTTAGGGTAAATGTGTCGCAATAGACATAGGTTGGGATTTTTGGTGTCACCAAAAAAGTTTGAAGTAAATGTGTCACACGGGTACAAGTTTGGATTTTTGGTGTTACGAAAAAATTTTGGAGTAGATGTGTCACATAGGTACAAATTTGTATTTTTGGTATCACAAAAGAAGTTTGCAGTAAATGTGTTACGTGAGTACAAGTTTGGATTTTTGATGTCACAAGAAAAAGCTTGGGATAAATGTATATAGTTTTAGGGTTTTTGAAGATTTTCTGTCCTTCATCTTTTAATGATATCATAAGACAAATTGAATGCAACTAATTAGACCAACATATTATATATTTCTATACATGGTTTTCAGTTGATGGAATGGGTCAGCTTTGCTGTTCCAATATTCAAATGACTTGATACTGACATTTCATTCCACTTCCTTTGTTGCTTCGTCCCAAATAAATTCTAAATAAACTAATGCTCCAAGTCTGTGGTATGAACTTATGAAGGATCTGTGTGCTCATAGAAAGGAGGTTTTCCGGCCATCGCAAAGGAAATGAAAGCTTCGATGAACTGTGGTTAAAAGGACGAAACAACTGGATTTATACGGACACCACTCACCAGCACTATGTTTGGGAAGCTAGAGAAGAGGTGGGGAAATACATTACTGAATTCCTAACCCGTAACTGAGCATGTCGATCAGGGTCGACAAAGTCGGACATTAGAAAGCAATCTGTATCACCTAATGTTGAGGAGGATAGAGAATGCGATGCCAACGACGCAGCCGGACCCCGTTCGAGTTGATCTTAACGTGGAACAACATGAGTTCGATCATCCAATATGCAGAATGAAGATAGCGTCATGTCTTATGCCTTTCTTGCTGCGAAACGACCTTGTGGAGCAAATTAGAGAGAGCCTAGTACACTAAAAAAACCTCCAACTTTAGTTCTGCTATGATAAGTGACGTGGCACGAAGGTGGCAACCATGTGGCAGTCCGCGTCAGCTCGGTAATTGTATTCGTTTTAATGGAAAAACCAACTCTTTTTTCCAGATCGCGATAATAAGCACACTCTCATCCCACAAGAACAAATCTGTCTTGATATCAAAACAGAACAAATGACGGTCAATCCTCGAATCTTGTGTCGTCGTTAGTGATTTGCACAAACCGTAATCCCCTTCAAATAGCTAGGATTTACTCAATGGGCAGTATACGTTTAAATTTAGGATCTTCAATACCATCATCATATAAAGACACCAAGAGCTGATTGAACAAGCTCTCAGATCTAGATCTAGATCTAGATCTAGATCGAGAGAGGTTGGAGCGCACAAACACATATGAGGAACTCCCAGAACTAGATTTAGATTGGGAGATGAGAGTTCTTGAATCTCAGAGAAGTTCGTACAACCGTTTCAGGGCAGTAGGGGGACTCGCCGCAATCCTCCTTGACTTGGTCGGACTTCTGACCATTCTGCATCTTTATTGGGGATCAGAACTTGATGATTTTCATTATACCCATGTGCGCCAGCTATTTGGCGATAAATGCTCAAAACTGGACTGTATTAATATCGTTTTGGCAAGAGTGTTTCAAATATATTTTCTGTCTACAAGCTCAAGAGAGTTGCTAGTCTGCAGAGTATATAATTACAATGAAGGTCCAGGGGGATTTAGCACTCAGCCACTTGAGGAAGGCCGAAAGTACATGCAGATGGGCGGGTTGATGCCAAGATAGAAAGCATTGACGATGGAATGGTCCCTATGCCATTGCCGAAATTAGACCCGAAGCAACAGCTCCGGCATAGTCCTCTGCGTCCTCCTTATTAATTCTCTCCCAGATGAACAATATTACAGTCCCCACAAACACGTCGATCGAAAGTAGGCTCCGACGTAGAACGGGAGAGCCATGGCCATCAGAATCGGGATGAACTGCGAGACCTTCTTGGGAGTCATGTTCCTCAGGAGGTTTGTAACCAGAGCTGCCACGGAAAACCCAAGGCACATGGCCAGACGGTTCTTGGGAAGCTCGGAGAAGCCCTCACTGGCCAAGATTGCCATTTCCCTGTATTTCACAGCTTTTGGCGCTTGTACTGTCCGTCTTCTGGACCGACATCAAACGTGGTCCAAAACAAACCACAACGTGAGCGGGGCGACTACACAACCCATGGCAGTTCCGACCAACTGACTCGTGAACATTGATTTTGCAGATGATGAAGTTAGGTAACTTGTCTTGGAATCTTGCATAAGGTAAGCGGCTGTCGAGACAATGGCATCATAACCCCACATGCTGCTAAACGGCTATCACGTCCCCATTATACCCAACCAAAAATGCAATGATGAAGAGTCCAATATTTCCGTAAGTCGAGGACAAGTTATTGTCTGTTAGCCCAGTACCATAAGAGCTGCAGAAGGCAAGGGCGGGAGCAATGGCGTACAAACCTAGAACCAACTACCATCGAAGAGGCAGAAAGATCATTGAAATCGTCGCTGTGGGTATCGCGACAAGGCCCACATAGCGGGAAGCTGCACACCAGAAGGGCATTCTGTCTTTCGAAGATATCTGATCTCTTTTCCTTTGTTCCATCACTATCTTGGAACTCTCAGCATCTGCAAAAATCATAGGAATCAAACACTCGACAAGGGCTATTTAAGGGGCAAAAAGAGAGCCTAGCATGCCGGGCACGAAATAGAAGTGACATGAAATGAATATCGCACTAGCTTCAGTTACAAGGAAGAACACAGTTGACGTCCTTACCAATAGACACTGCAATGATCGGCAGGTTGCTAGTCTTACTGCCTTTGTTGGACATCTCTTTAACAGTTATTCTTGTTATCTTGATCAAATTGTAGAGACCATCCACGAGAATAAGTGAAATAGCTATGAAAACCTGAAACAAAAAGCAACATTTTGCAAGCAAGCAACACCTGAAGTGTTTGCTGAGAATAACATAAAAGTTCTCGAGCAGTACCTTATACCCGTAGAGACCTTTGAAGTCATTGCTGCCAAGATCAGCTGAATACCAATCCCCGGCATGTTTCGAAATGAAAGGCCGGAGGAAACCCATGATATAAATTGCTCTGAGTAGAACCGAACAGTTAACTATTGGGGACAAATTAGACCACATCCAACATAAGTTGGGTGAAGTTGAAATAGAACCTGTCCTAAAGAGCGTGATGCGTGATCAGAAAGGAAGATACACATGTTAGCAATCTTAGCACGGAGGAGAAAACCAACTGCTAGAAGATAAACGGCTAGCAAATATGTCTATTACATTGATCGAAAATGCATATGCTAGATGTTAGAAAACTACCAAGCATATAATGACACTTGCCGACCACAGATGGAAAATGTTTTCCAGCTCCGTCATTTTACTAGAATCCCAATCATCATAGCTTCATAGCTGCAAGCCTGAAGCTCCTTTCAAGCAGAAAATAGACCAATATAAAGCACATAGTTCGCTCTCAGCCTTGCTTACCCAGGAAGTTCTGCTCTGCTGTTTGTGTTAAAGCTGTTTATTAGCATAGCTGTTGCAGTACCACGCGGATAAGCAAAGCTTATAATCCAAAATCATAACCTGTGATAATTGGACAGAGAAAAAGAGAAGATTGAAAAAGGATGACACGTGCTGCTGGTCATGATGCTTGCAAATATGTATCTACAGCCGTAATACTTCAGATTTTAGCGTTGTAAAGGTACAAATCAAGTATGTACATTCATCAATTGGTCCACTTAAGTATGGATAAGTTGTATTCGCGTCGCCAACCTTTTGAAGAGGAACAAAGCTAAAGAGTCCCAGAAAGCTGACAACAGACAAGAACCTGATCATCCATCCCAAGCCTAGGTTTTTAACACCTGCTGCGCGATTACCGGATAATCCCCCCCCCCCCGCAACCAATGCAGCTGATATACTTTTCATCCATTGCAATCAAGTTGTGAAAACGCCACCCGTCAATAATCACACAAAAAGTTAAATTCCTAAAGTAATGAAGGGATCATACAAAATTAGGGGGGAAAGAGTTGATCGCGACCAGTTCACAATCAAGCCATCTGTATTCTCCGCGATGACCTAACCATACATCCAAAATCATGCAACAACCAATCAACAATGTCAGCCCAATCCCATCATCTCCATGCAGTCAGCAGATAAGTCTTCTACCTAATCTGAAGGCAGGCGCCTCCCCCGTCTACTTTCTAAAGCGGGAAAACTTATTTCCTTTCTTTAAAAAAAATTATCTGCATAGACTCACCGCCAAAAGTGTCAACATAAAGCGCGATGCGCTCATAAAGTGATAAAAGAAAATAACACAAAAAAATACGTGTTTGGATAAGGCACTATGGAGTTAGCTTGAACAATTAAAATCCATGTGCTAAGAATGAACAAAAATACATTTTCGGAATCTCTTCAGCTGATAAACGAATCTTTGTATCAGGATTGGAGGTATCAAAGAAAGTAGAGCAAGGACACAAATCTTTTTTGAAACTTGAGCAATGTTAATAGCAGGCGTATATAGAAAGTCGTTATAAGACGGAAATTTGGTGAGCTTCAAAAGGCTAAACATAAAACACATCTCCTTTTGGGGATGAAAACTCATTCTTCCACACAATACAATTGTTCGTTTTTTTTTGAAAAAGAAAGAATTGGATTTGATCTCTGAGACATGATGGGTGACTATGGATAGAATTGACTGGGACACAATTGGTACGTAGTCCGTATGCTGTCCTCAGCCAGCCTTTCTCTTGATGAACTGCATGAGAAAATAATTACGGTTATTACATGCAATGCGTAGACAGCTTGTATGCAAAAGCTTGCAGACTAGTAGTACACTAGACACAGCTGATGTTTGTTCAAGGAAATATAAGATTGGCAACTGCCTGACAAGTGATTCATAATCAAATTCGCATACCAATGTCAGCAATCCAAGTCATAACAATAGAGCACCACAGTCTTGACACTAAGAAAATATGACATTTATCTGCTTTTGCTGCAGAAACTAACAATCTCTGATGTCTTAGTAGTTAGCGTGAATCTCCATGACCCTTGCAATTGTCCAAGAATCATAGAGAAACAGCAAACAGGAAGGTGGTCTCCTGCCACCCCAATTCTTGTCTTCTGGATAAGGGCCTGTCCCAACCTCTGCAATCTAAATGAACTTCGCTTCAGATTGTTTTGAGGAACCAAACATTGCACGGTCTTTTTTTTTTTTTAACTGACAATTCATTTTTTATCCGGTCACTACTAAGAAGTGAGATAGGAATAAAGAGAGAGACTAAATTGGAATTCTATCCTTTACGGGCTAGCCAAAACTCCTCCAACTCTGAAACTAAAAGCTTATGCTCATCCGAATATTCCAGATCACGGTCGAGCAACCCCACACGTAGATATTGGTTGTACGTGAATCCCAAAAATGCGCGGCTTTGAAGACCCTATCGGTGACCGCTCCTGGTGTGTGCGTAGGTGTATGCACTGGGGGCGTATGTCACTTTGAATTAAAAAAAAGAAGAGGGGGGGAATTTCGAGACTTTTACAACCAGGATTTTTCACTCCCTTGTGGTGCGTGTCATAATCTGATAAAGCTAACCATAATCAATTGGACCCAACAAAATGAAGCAGGTCAAGCATAAAAAATTGATACCTGGGGTTCTGTGACAGATTGTGTTCAAGACCTTCCGAGTCTCTAAAACCCTGGAAAAAGCAGTAAAGAAGGCAGCTGGTCGTTTGCCCTGTCTGGATTCTTTCATGTCAATTTCAATCCCTCTGCGGCAAGATTGTGGCCATGGTGATGTCGAATCACACAACTACCAACAAAAAGTTGGCCCTTTGTCCTCTGTAGTCTCGACGCTCAGGTAGAATTTTTTCACCTAAAGAAGGCATTATGGGCGGCGTTCAAAGCCCACTCCTCCCTCCCCTTCCCTTCAACAGCCACAGCATGGAGGGGGAGCAGAGCTTTCTTGTATTCATTAGTGACAAGAAAATTATATTAGTGATTATGCCTAGTATCAAGTGTTATTGGTTCTTGGAGAGGTTGAAGGTGTATTCTTAGGTGAGAGACTCAGAGACAGAGTGGGATGCATAAGCCTCCCAGAGGATGATGCAAACCAACTTTTTTACTGGCCGAATTAATTATTGTTTCCAGCTTATTGTATTTCTCTGGGAATGAGTACTTGAGTCTTTTAATACAAATTGAGATCCGTGAAGGAAAGTTTAGAAACAAGCTCTCATATTTTTGGATCGTGGGACTTAGAGACTTTCCCCTTAAAAAGAAACGGGGATGAGAAGAAACAAATGGTTTTTTGATATCTGTATTGGTACAAAGGCAATTGAGTTCTTATAAAATGAATGATTTTACTAGATCATTTACTTCATGAGTTTTTTTTTTTTTGGCTTGTTCATCAGTCCCATTGAATGTCCTTAACAGGGATCTTGGTTAATAGACGGTCTGTCTTCCAATAGGTTCCGGAAGCTAATTTTTTATATGTCCGATCCCCTTCTTCTGGCTCATTATTTTCTGTTTGGAAAAATTAACAATATGCAATTCTGAGAGTGGTATTGAACGACAATTACACATCAAAAAGTCGACCGAGTCCTGGACTATGCTGAGAGGAGTATCTCCAATGCGTTCTGGAGCAAGTGCTCATTTCAAATGGTAACCAGGGGAAACCGTCGGGGACTTCCAACTGGCATCCTTCTGTTGCGGCCAGATTATGAAGCACTGGAATTACGTGGACCTTCGGAAATTGATTCAGCCTATTATGAAAAAAAAAAAAAAAGTAGCTTTTCCACTATCGGCAGTAGGCGGCTATTAGGGGGTAAGATTCGTTCTTGGTGAATGTAGGATAATTGATGATCTTGCCAGGATGCGAATATCACCAGGGTTAGGAACCGTGCGGAGGGAGGGATCTTGTATCAAGTAGGGATGACATGGTTAAGGTTTGTGGGAAAGGGTGGATACAATACAAGGTGAGAGATATGTCCAACTGTGCGATTCGCCTGCAATTCAAAGATGCAGCTAGTTACGCATTTATTTTGGTCTAACAAGTTGTGGCTTCGGTCGGCTTATCCTGCCATTGGAAGTAGTGTACAAATGGTTTTAGATAGACAGCTTTTGTGACTTGGTTATCCGAACTAGGGTCGAGCACTGGTGATTCAAAATATAAGCAAGAGATCAATCGAAAATAACGGACAAAAAGTGGAAAGGGGAGCGAGAGGGGATGG
>JAGVVM010009076.1:0-23552 GCA_019149425.1 Psidium friedrichsthalianum
TTTTAGGCAAAATTAGTTGGGGCTGATTTGGAATGGATTTAAAGTTTGGGATTTCGTACGGATGAAAAAATGTTCGGGGGCAAAATTGAGTGTGAATCTAGAGCTAGGGATTGTTTAAGGAGTTAAGCCCACTTACCCCCCAAAAGAAAGAAAGAAAAAATCTCAGATTCACCATAATTTTGGTTTAATTCTGCACGGATATATCATTTTGAGGCAAAAGTGGCATAGATATACCAATGTTGGACTCTTTGCGATGCAATAATCAATTTGGGAGAAATGTAGCATGGCTGTATCAATTGAAGGCTTTTTTTTTTTTTTTATGGTATTAGCGCCGTCTAAAAACACTATCGCATGCATCCTTATCAACTTCTAAGTACAAGACAATTTGATATTTTCCTTATAAATTAAGTGTGCCTGATTGCTATAGGAAAAAGAAAATGTGATCTATAGATCATCTCAATCGTTGATCACGCGAATACCACAATGAGATTCACATGATTAAAGGGATAGAAAACACGAAGTGGTGATGTATCCACCATAAAATTACTTGTCCTAATTCGAAACTAAGCCCCGAGAAATCATGATTACGTTGGTGGGGGGTCAAGATTTACGTTTGCGTTTGGGTCCCAGACCCCTCCTGCATCCCTCCAAATCTTGTCTCCTCAAATGCGCCTTGCGATGTAGGTAACGTCATCAGGTTTTGTTTCCAAGTCAAGTTGCTTTTTCTTAATCTAGTGAGAAGCAAACTAATCACGTCGGGTTCAAGATACGAAAAGGTCTTTCACGTGCATTCGAGCGAGACAGGTACGAGGAATACCCGACATTTCGAATTCACATCTAAAGTGTTAACTCGTAAGTTTGCCGGTGATAGAATGCCGTTTATTAACGCCGCAAGTTTGCACGGCCAGAGTGTAAGCCGCTATAAACTTTATTACGGCAATCCCAGGATATACATAGCTAGAATCTGGAAACGCGGTAATGGTTTAAAAGAATTTGTGCACCTAATTTGGAATCCATCATTACTTTAGGCGGAATCACGATGATCTGAAGCTCGAGATCTTTTCCTCTATGACCCTTTGTATCCCTGTCTTAATGAGATAGCCTCTCAACGATGCCAATCCGTAAGCGTTCTATATGTAAGGTTGTTATGAGTTCGTTAAGGATAGAGGAGGGACTAGAGCTCTATTTATAGAGTTTTCAACTGGGCTATCTTATTATCAGCAAGGCTCAACTCGGCCGACACATTGCTAGGCTTATATTAAACAGGTTAAGAATCCTTATATCTTACGATATTAGACTAATCCCGTAAACAGTCAATTAATCTCTAAGTATCATGTTATTTTTTGGATCACTTAGGTGTCAATTTTTTTTTAAAACGGTTATTTCAGTGCTAACTTTATTGAGCTTCGCTAAAAAATCATACGTGGCTCGCCGGAGGATCTAATTAATAACAAAAAAAAAAGAGAAGCTAAAAATCAATAAAAAAAATTCCATGCCATATTAAAAAAATTAAAAATAAGCTTAAAAAAAGTGAAAAAAAAAAATTAGAACTTGCAGGTTGTAGCAGTGAGGGGCTTGAGGGCTGCTTGGCGACCACCCTCGCCCATCCCCCATTCTCGCCGGCCATTGCCGGCAATGGTGGGCATACGGCGGCGAGGACGCCGTTACAACCTGCAATTTCTTTCTTTTTTATTTTATTTTTTATTTTTAAATTATTTGTATATTTAAAAGTCCACGTGAATGCCACGTGGCCTGATTTTCTTTTTTAAAAAAGAATGCCACGTAATGTTAAAAAAATTAAAAATAAATGACACATAATTAGTTGGCCGGAATTTCTCTTTGTTGGAACTAAAGTGATCGTTTTTCTCCGATTTGACACTTGTGATAAAAAAATATTTAAATTAAAGTGAGCATCGTATACAAATATTAACACTCTATGTGCCCTTTTGCCTATCTCTTTGGTAGCGTCGCAAAACTAGTCCGGTCAAAAAGGCGGGAATGAATGGCTAGGACTAGAGATCTTCTTCCAAATTCAGGGCAAGATCGCACGAAGATGCATTGGATATGGTAGAGGCGATCATTTCTCGGCGGAAGCTGAGGACGAGAGCGAGGTAAAGTCCATGGATGGACCGGGAAGCTCGAGAAGAGCTGTAGGTGTAGCGGTCCTTGCTGGGGCTGGCATCCACATGCAGGCATTTACTGCAGCAAAGACCGAAGGCCATTTTTTCTTCCCAGATGCTGAAACCTCGCTTGTGGACATTTATTCTAACCTAATTAAGAACTTGGAAACACATGCCATAAAATATTAAAATATTAAAATATGCTTTCATCTAACAACTTAATAATGGTCCCACAAAATCTTACATGCTATTAAAGCAGGAGGTCCTGAGTTCAAACCTTCCAAAGCCCTGTTTGTGTTCACAAATACATTTTTTGACGCTTTAGTTTTAGGTAAACTCGTCAAACAGGTAGGGGTTTTGATTGGATGACAAATGATCCGACTTAAATAGACCCATTTTAATCCGTTTAATGCAAATATAGTAACTCATACTCAGGATGTACAACCAGACCGAGTAGAACCTGGAACCAGATTGGACCGCCCGAAAAATTGGTCCAATTCCCAGTTCCAGATTCCAAGTAAAGGTCCACCCGAGAATCAGATCATTTTTGGAACTGGTTCTTATAGTAAAAATAACATAATTTCTCTACGTTGAATCTAACTCTATCTCGCCTCATTTATTTATTCTCTATTCTTTGTTGTCTCTCTCTCTCTATATTCTTTGAAGCAATATTTTTATTGATGAATAGAGAATGGAGTTTAAAATTTTATTTTGATGAATGGGGAATGGAGTTAATTTGTGTCTTATATTGCGTGTTTGAACTTTTTATTGTTTATAATGTGCGCGGTTACATGTTTGAACTTTTCATTGTTTATAGTTGTACGTGAACACGTATTTGGCAGACAAGGATTTATATCAATCATCCTTTACTTTGAGCCGTTTTTTTCCTCATAATAATTTGCTGTGAAAAATGAAATAAAAAAAGGTTCTCGGGTAGACCCAAAAATTGGACTAAAAAAATAGTGTAGCTTCGAGAACCGATTCTAGAAAAACAAAGTCTGTTCTAGGTTTCAAAATTGAGAACTTGTTATAATAAGGTAGGTTCCAGGTCTGGAACCTACCACTCTAGAACTGATCACCCTAACTCGACTCATATCAAACTCATACTCGACCTGACCTAATTCATATATCTAAAATACTTCCATACATAATCTAATTTTGGAAAACTCGTACCCAAACTAAGGTGAGAATGTGAGTAATTGTGTGAACGCGAGATCGACTGAGGACTTGAGAGAATAAAGAGAAGGTCATAGAGGTAGGTAGGGTCTAAGTAAATGATAAACCTATTTATGACTTATTTGACACTTATATTATGTTTAAAATCATTTATAACTCATTTATTGAATATAATCAACACATATAACAATTTAACCGGTCAAGAAATGAATTTATGATCTATTTTGATAGGTCTAAATTTAAGTCAAAGTCTAGTGTACAAATCAGTATTGCGTTCTGCTTCTTGTTGTGCTCCTCGGCGGCAAAACGAGCAAGGCCGTCGATATCGAGGTTGTTCTCCTTCCCCTCGACTTCACGCATACCTCTTGGCGTTGCCATTGTTCATCAGTTCGAAAACCAATCTCTTCGGTGTCTCGCGGTCTAAAGATATTATAAGAGAGAAAGAGACACACATATGCGGACTGAAAAAATAAGCGTCTGAATGGTTTTTTTCTGTCTATGCATTCTTTCGGACACATCTAGTCGAAATGCACTTAAGGATGCAATCCTCGTTCATGCTCGATCTATTCTTTGATCATCATCAAATTCTAAAAGGAAGCCCCCCAGCAATACCCTAGCCGTCAGCAGCAGCCGCAGTATCTATAGAAGAAGCACTCAACTCAAGGCCAGTGCAAGAGAGCTTCGCGATCCCAGTCAGAGACAAGACGCCGCCCCCTATAGACACCAGAACTCCGGCAAAGCCAGGGTCGCGACGGTGGGTGGGTTGGCGATTACCCCCAGCTGCAGCAGCAACAGCTGAGGCAAATGCAGCTCCACCACGACCGGCGTTACTCACCCGAGCCAATCGCGTACTGCAAGAGAAGCTGCAAGAAGAAACGTAAGTAGTCTTTGAGGCGGTGCGAGAACAAGATGGCCAACGCAAAGCTGTGGTGATCAAGGCCGTCGACTAAGGAGATCCCGAGGTCCGACCACGGCAATATTCATCCTCGAATCAACTACACTGGCTACTTTCATATATACCGAACGGGTCGCGTTATCCAATCAAGCATAGTGGATACACAAGTTTGTCATGCTTTTCTCTGTTTTGATTTATTCTTTTCCTTGTGAATAAGTAAGTTTGTTGTGTGGAGCATGAATATGATCAGAGAATTATGCATTGGGCACGAGATCATGGTTTTAGCATCATCTCTTTCTTTTCTTCTCTGGTGAGGAACGGATCGAAGCTTAGCGTGACCGAAAGTAAGAGAGCGATTCCCTCGAAGTAACCTAATCATACTCTTGTTGCCGCTTTCTTTGATGTCTCCAAGATAAGAGTAGCATCAAATTACTGTGTTCGCCTAAAAACTTGTCAACAAACCAGCTTTTGAAGCATGAATTCTATGGAAATCGACAAAAGATGTGAAGGTCCTTTGTTGATCCTTCTTGGACAGGAGAGGCGAATTGACGGGAAAGTTAAAGGTACTAAAATTTGGGGCAGTCGAGACCAGCCATGTAAAAGGGTATTCAAATTTTTAGATAGCACGAAAATTAAATAGAATAACTAGTGTTCATGCTTTATCAGCGGTCCTTTGCTTGAATTACAACCCTAATATGTATAGCTCCTAAAAATGGTCAACAACAATTGCAAAGCAGCATCATGTATCAATAAATGGTTACTAAAAGACCCACTACTCAATGATCATGTCCTCATCACTTGCCCTATGTCGACAGACTGATGATCGTGCTAGGCGAAATCGTTGGCTTCATGACTCGAAGTGTTGCATCCCTCTTGATTTGTCGATCTTTGCTTCATTGGAGTTTCACTTACCGACATTTTTGCCATATTTCAACGATCTTAGCTTCCAACCAAAAAAATTTAAAAAAAAAAAATGATCTTAGCCAATGAATCTTATCTCAACGAATTCTTTGATACTAAAGAAGCCAACTTGTGATTTTTCGGAATTTTCTTGCAAAAGAAAACCATTGAGCATGATTGGCGGATCCACCCGGACTTTGACTCGCTTCTTACCTGATCAATGAAATTAGTTTGATATCTCATTTCATGAGATCTAAAGTTGGAGGGACACAAAACATAGACAAGAAAGAGAATGGCCTGATTACCTGGGGAATAAACCATATTTCATTTTATGGTTTGTAAAACCAAAACATACAACGATCCTCTTGTCTGGTCATCTTCTTTTGATCTGCCCACCCAATCAAATTCCATGCTGTTGTTTCGTGGCATAGCCGTAAGGACCACTCTGTATGGACCGACCAGCAGTCTGGATCGTTTATGTTACTTCTAAACACGAGTAACGAATATGGTTTTTTATTCTCCGTAAAATATTTTTGCGTAGGTTGTTACTGCTAAAAACATTTTCCTCATCGACTCACAATCCTATGTGAGATAAACAGATCAAATTTAGACCAATCTTCTTTAAGTTGTCGACTCTGTCGCAAAAGAACACGCCCTTATTTTTTGCCGAACCCCACGCCACCAGCCAAAGGCCCACCGGTGGTCCACAGGTCTTCATCGGCTAAGCACCACGAATGTTTTTGAGTGTTGTCACGTAGACAGCAACCGAAAAAGGCTTTGGCGGAGGAATTCAGATCATTATCCAATATATCCGCAACTCCAAAGCGTACGATCATCACTCGTCAATGAATGGACATGATGCTAATTCTTCGGGCTCGCTAATGGATATAGAGTCCGGTGTTCACAGATGGTGGGTTTGTAGTTTGCTGAATTGGCATTATACGTGGAAATTGACCATTCACGTTATTGACCATATTAAAAACATTAAGCATACTTCGACTACAGATCTAATTAGAGTAAACTGAAGTTCATTGAATGAACGTGAACGTTTGGAGCTTGCGGCTATTGCGGACATGGAAATAGCCTCCGCTTCTCTGAAAGAGCTTGAGGCGACTGCTCATCGGATCTTGATCGCAAGGCCAAACTCAGTATCGTATATGGTCGTAGCTTAAATGCCTATAGCAGAGATCCGATTGGCCATGAGTTGACAGTACAATCCTCGGTAGGGTTGGACTGAGCGGGCCGGACCAGAAGGACAGATTCCCAATTTGTGGAACCAGGAACAGGCCACCTGGTCCTGGACCCACCCAAGACTGAAATTGGACCGGTTTTTTAATGGGTCTAGGAACCAGTCGTGTACTGAAGAATGGAAAATGCTTCAATACGAAAACAGAGGAAATGAATAAACATACAAAGATCTCCGAAAAAACAGAGGAAAGCTCGCTACTCCCATGACTAAGGAGGTAGCGATGATGAACTCGCGGTTGCTCAGGTAGTCCTTGTAGAGAGGATCTGCACCACAAACGACCACAACAACGCGCACACCAAATAGAAATTAAAAAAAAAAGAGAAAAAACTCAAACAAGCGAACAAAACAACAGACGAGAAAATCAATGAGACATGCACGAATGAAGAAATGAACTCAAGACAATCGACAAGGAAGGAGTGACCTTTGCATTTTTTGATGATGTCGGAGTAGAGAGTGAGTTGTGAGAGAGAGGCATGGGACTTGAGCGAAGAAACTAGAAAGTGGCAAAATGGCAACGAGGGTTTGAACATGATGTCACTTTTCATGAACACGATACGTGACCAAGAGGAGAGTGAAGTGAATTAGAAACTGTAGTTAATGAAGTGAAGTGAATTGGGAAAACTAGTAATTAAGACTTTTATTTTTGTAAAAACAAGAATTATTATATATAGTTTGGTCCGAGTTGTCCCGATGGATGAGTGCACGGCTGGAACTAGAAACTGAACCGATATTTACCGGTTCTTACGAAAACTGCCTAAAACCAGCTGATCCAGTTCTGTTCGGGCAGTTCACGATTCGTTCCTTTTGCACCCCTATTTATTTGCTATATACAATGAAACAGTTTCCCAGCGTAAGAGGGTGAACTTTGGCTCTGAACGACATAACGGACGTAACTAGAGAAGGATCAATTTTTCGGACAAACGAAAAAACATCATTCCAGCTCTTGACACTATATTAAAAGCTCAAGCAGCGCTAGGGGGAGAGCAGATCGAGCACGCACTAACTGATGACACATTCTATAGCCCGAACATATGTAGGAGCACAAGCGAAAGTCAAGATAGCATCACATAAAAGGTTCAATTCACTGGATCAGGCATAGCAGCACAATCGATTCTCCAATCCAGGAAACATTGTATCAGATAGATTTCATCATACTAACTCTGGATCGTATTTCACTCCTTCAAACAGGAAGAGAAAAGGTAGCATACAATGAAACAGTATGCTTAATGTAGTGACCACAGATGCTGGACTCTCAGGGACCGTCATATCGGCAATGAAACACAGTTAGGGTTATGAAAACCCATTTGAAGCCTTAATATAAAGATGGGTATAAAGACATACAAAAGGCGCTGTTGTAGAATTTCACACTTCCAGTAAAATACCTGAGAATGAGAGCAGAGGACAATGGTTTGATAAACAATAGAATGCTTCCTAACCTTCAGAGGCATATTCTGATTGTTAAGCGTTTGAGACCAGAAAGTATCCAGTTTCTTGGTCTTCTTATATGTAATTTAGGTGCAGGTTGTTCAAGTAACCAATAATGAAGGGCAAAAGCAACACACAGGTAGTTTGGTCATTGATCAGGCAGATAAATCTTCAATAGACAATGATGGGCATGAACATGCACTGATATCTATGACTATTTCCAAGAGAAAATGGCAAACTCAAATTGTACCCACCAGTCAAACATTCACCAAGAAAAAACAAATCTGATAATTCGCCTTCATTAATCTCTCAAGAAAAGATTATGTTAAGATAATTGTATTCACAAACTCTAAGAATCAAAAAGACAACACCACAATAAGAGTATCATAGAGGTCCTAGGAAGGCAAAACACATTAAAGAAGATAATAAAACAGACGAACTCCAAATCTATGGCTCAACTGTAGTAACTTGTTGCCACTCACCATCCACTGCCTCATTCCACAGCGTCACGTTGTTATTCCCATCAGCGACTGCCAGCAAATTTCCAGTGAGCGACCAGGAAACCCTCCAAACTGGAGTCTTGAAATCCTTCAAAACTTTACCCTGCCATTGCTCTCCTTCCTTGGCCACGGTCCATATTACAACAGTCCCATCTTGAGAAGCACTTGCAATTGTGGACTTTGGAAGCCCCAAATTAGGTGCCCAAGCCACATCTCTAACCCAATCAGAGTGCATCTGAAGGGCAGGGAAGCAATCCATCTTCCAAGTTCCATTATAAAGCTTCCACACCTTCACTGTATTGTCA
Organism: Psidium friedrichsthalianum; assembly: GCA_019149425.1. Lineage (NCBI taxonomy): Eukaryota > Viridiplantae > Streptophyta > Magnoliopsida > Myrtales > Myrtaceae > Psidium > Psidium friedrichsthalianum. The sequence continues at coordinate 8,571 of JAGVVM010009076.1, forward strand.
CACCCTCCTGAGGCCAGCTTCTGAACAGGATCTAGCAAACCAGATCCAACTAGAGCACCAGGAGCCATGGCTGGAGCCCATGAAACGGAAGTGACACCAACAGGGTGAGCTTGCTCTATCCTGGAGGTGTCCCAACCCCCATCAGGTCGGGCAGTAAAGACAGAGATATTCCCATCAGATGAACCACAAGCCAAGCAGAGACCTAGTTCGTGAGGTGCCCAAGCGATGGAATTCACGGATGACTTGTGATCATTGAATACATGAGCTTGAGCCCAATCGTTTTGATTACCCTCCTTCCATAAGATAACTTGTCCATCATATGAGCAAGAAGCGAGGATTGATCCAAATTTAGGGTGTGCCCAAGCAACCTGCCAAACAGGGCCTTTATGACCACTCAACGAAGCAAGGTGCTGTGATCCAGAGTTATTGCTAACCCCTATTATCTTGATAGTGGTGTCAGATGAAGCTGTTGCCACACGCTTTCCATAGTAATCCATAGCTACATCATGGACTATGTCCTGGTGACCTGTCTCAATCTTTTGAGAAGGCATGATGTGTAAGTTCTCTTCTCCTCTTGACCACTAATTTCCTGGTCTTCTGATTCACATCAGGAGCAAAAGTGAGAGCATCAGTTTTCAATATTAATAATTACGAATCTTTATATAGGATAAGAAGATCAAAACACTTCATGTACATTTCCATGCTCCACAAAGAGGATTGTAATTCTAGGTCGCGGTTGGTGAAACAATCCAGATTTCCCTAAAGTGCGACTAATGACATATTTCAAGTCCAGAGTTCCTGTCACTATTAATCTCCTCAGTAATAGTCAAATCTTGAAAACCCACGAAATGCTACCACTGTCAACTTCATGGTTGGTGCTTTGAAGGCTTGAAAGGCGATAGAACCCAGCTCAGATTACTTCATCTTCTAAAAACTGTTACGAATAAGCTGTTACTAAAGTAAGCAACCTTGAACATGGATCCAGCATCTCTAGAGGAACACACTGTATAACTAACGCTTTTCTTAAAGGCATAAGTTCCCTATCAACAATAAACCTTTCATGAACAAAGAATAACTAACAGTAACAACAACAGTCCGGAAACAATTTTCCCACCGATGAGAATCTCGCCAGGAACTACAGCATTCACATCAGCTCACGAAACCAATTGCGCTCAGAAAGCACAAGCAAACACGGAATCGGCCACAAGCATGACGAAATCGTGCTAGACGACGATCAAGAGCACCAAGCTACATCACGCATCAATTCCAACAACCCAGCAGCGAATTCGGTTCAGAATCTACCTATCCACCGCAACCTCTATGAAGATCTAGGAATGCAATGGATGGATCTGAATTCAACCGGCGTAGACACGGGCAAAAATCAAATCAACAGCGATCAATGTCAAGCGAGCACGTAGGAGCACGAATCAGCGTAGAGATTTAAAGGAGAAATTCTCTTACCAGCACGAATCTGCCTATCAGCAACTTCAGCGAAACGAGAGAGAGAGAGAGAGAGAGGAAACAGGGTCGTGGAGAAGCTCGACCTCGAAACGCTCTTGCCTAATATGCGCACTCTGGTTCTGTTCGTGGGCCTGTTTGGAAACGAACGTCGTCCTGCTCCACCTTGGGCCTGGTGCGAGGAAGGGCCCGAACTTAAAGCCCATAAGCTATTCGACCATTGCTTTTACTTGAATCTCGTTAAATTATTGTTATATCGACAGTATAGTTATGCTACATTTATTGTGGAGATGGATCGAACATTATATGAATGGTCTTATTCCGTCATTTGCATTAGATATACTAATCTAAAAGATAATTTTCGCGAAAATAAAAAAAATTAAGAATGTTGTTAGATAATGGGAAAGTTTGAAATAAGAATTTGAAATACCTTCATTTTTTTTTAAAATAAAAACTTGAAATGGACCTTACATCAAGGAAAGGACATTGCTACCTAGCCCTCCCCAATGGTCGGAAACAAAGATGATAAAAGGAAAAATAAAATCAAAAAATCAAAAATATAAAAGGACAAAAATACCTTTAGTCAAGCCTTTTTTTCAAATAATGAAGTTTCTGCTTTATTTAGAACAAGATCCATCTCATGTACCTATTTGAAAAAATGAAAACACCTCTGGCTTTTGTTTGGAATTTTTCTTAGGTTTTATTTATTTTGTTAAAAATAAATGATGTGAAAAATATTATATAAAAAAAGAATTGCTTACATCTTCAAATAATGAATAAATAATTTTTTTTTGCATCGTCCAAAAAAATGTTTTGACATAAATAGTAGTTGATAATGAAAATATTTTCAATAATTAATTATTTTAAATGTAAAAAATATTTTTCAAGATCATTTACTTTTCAACTGAAAAACGGAACATTAAAATCTAAACCTCGTCGTTCGGACATTTGGGAGATTTCCATAATCTCTAATTATGTCAGGATTATATGTGATAAACTCCGAAAGGAAGGTTCAAGATCATTGACTTTGACTCGGCACCACCGCAATTCCAAAGTCCTGGCCGTGGCTTCTACTCTTTCCCCCAAGTCGTGAGACCGCCCAAAACGCGCTCACTCCCCCACACATGCTCTCTTGGTACCATCGCTAACTCCGAAGTCTCCCGCCGTAGACCTCCCGCCTCTGGCCGGCGCGCCACCGCTGTCGCCGTCGCGCCAACACCGACCGAAATGATATCAATTTCGTAGATCCCAATCTTTCTCTCTCTGTCTTTCACGCATACACGCGACACGGGGACGATGCCCTTCTCCTCCTACATCGGCAAGACGCGCCGTCTCGGGGGAGGGCCGCCGCAGAGCGTCCTCCCTTCCGCCGCCCCCGCCAAGACGAAGTCGATCTCCACCCGCAAGTCCTCCCGCAAGCGGACGGCCCTGATCAACTTCGTCCTCACCAACCTCGTCACCATCGCCCTCTCCGCCTCCCTCCTCTTCTTCCTCCTCACCCTCTTCCTCTTCGGCGTCCCCCAGCCCATCTCGTCCCGCCTCCGCCCCTCCCCCACATCCTACCGCCGCCCCTTCAAGCCCCGCAAGCCGATCTCCCTCATCAAGCGCGTCAACGACACCGCCTTCGGCGCCAAGGTCGACGTCACGACGAAGGACTTGTACGACAAGATCGAGTTCTTGGACGTCGACGGCGGCCCGTGGAAGCAAGGGTGGAGGGTGAGTTACAAGGGGAACGAGTGGGACGAGGAGCGGTTGAAGGTGTTCTTGGTCCCGCATTCGCATAACGATCCCGGTTGGAAGCTCACTGTGGAGGAGTACTATGACCGCCAGTCGCGGCACATTCTGGACACCATCGTCGAGTCTCTGTCGAAGGTGCGATTTTGGTTAGGGTTTAGGCTGAAGTTAATTCGGTGAAGTCGTTCGGGTGAATTTTTGCAGGTTCTGTGTGCTCTTTTTGGTGTTTGGGATGCGAAATCAGTCGACTCATTTCAGCGAATGATTTATAGTTCTTGTTTTGGAAATGCTCTTGTTGCTGCTATACCTGGTCGAGATTCCTTGTATGTTTATGTGAGAGCATCTTGGTTTTACTTCTTAGAGTTAGGGAAGGCGTTATGGTTGGTTAGGTTGAGGCATACTCGATCGCATAAAAAAGTCTCGACTTTTATGATTGGATTTTGGACTTACCATAGAGCTAGATCCTGTGTAGAGAAGCTTTGGCAATATTAACTGTATTAGATGACTGACGGAGCTTTATGGTTCTTGAACCTGAATAAGTTGATGGAAAAAGGCCAAGTCTTCTGTGAGCTTTTCAAGTCATGATCACAACGAATAGACTCTTGTGAAATCTAACAAATTTAGAGTTTTGTAATTGGATTTTCAGATTTTCAAAGTTTACTGTATGATGAAATCCTATGGTTTGATGGAATTGTTGCTCAAAGCCTCAATCGCAATCCGTGACATTTCTGTTTTCAATGCATTTTATATGTTATCTTCTGCTTTTGGAGAAGCTTTGCAGTCGAACCAGGGTACATAAAATGTCAGTGCATACCAAGGATTAGCTGTGACTTGATCGTTGTGGTTCTCTTGCCTGGAAATTTATGTATTCTCATTCCAAATTTTGGATGTTTTGACGACAAAAGTTTCACTTCTCGTGAGAAGTTCATTAGCAATGTGAATTAATTTGTTTAACTTCAATTGATGTTAATGGGATCATTTGGTTGCTTGGGTGGAAAAAAGAAGGCTTCTTTTGTCAATTTTGGCTAGCAAGGTGAATTGGCGGAGATCTACTAACTTGGAAAAGTGTGGGTTTGCAGGATAGTCGCCGAAAGTTTATCTGGGAAGAAATGTCATACCTAGAAAGGTGGTGGAGGGATGCGTCAGAATTTAAAAGGCAATCTTTCACCAATTTGGTGAAGAATGGTCAACTAGAAATTGTTGGTGGTGGTTGGGTGATGAATGATGAGGTAACTAATGTGATGACTCTCGACTGCAGCAATGGTTTATTAATTTTTATATAAGTTAACAACATTCGCCTCTTGATGCAGGCTAATTCGCATTATTACGCCATAATTGAACAGGTATACTCTCTCTCTCTCTCTCTCTCTCTCTCTCTCTCTCTCAGAGTATCCAAAGTATAAATGTGTTTTATGGCACATAATTCTGGTAAGAGTTTGATCTAGTTTTGCTCAGTGAAATGATAATGGAATGTTCTCGACAAGCAACATATTTCATCAAACACCATTTTCCATCATTTTTAGTTTTTGGTTAGGTCTTCCCTGAGACAAAAGCCATGTAGCCTATGTATACAGATCTAGTGGAAATAGTAAGGTGTTTTCACCCTGAATGGAGGCCTGTGGAAACGTACCCTGGTTGTAATATATAGGTTTTGTACTGGAATCTGTATTTTAGTGTGGTAAATTGTGCTGAGAGATCGATAAATGGTTCAGGGGAAATAACTTCTATGCTGCTAGTCTCCAGTAAAAGAATTCTACTTAGGAGAAAAAATACTTAAGAGATTGATCATGCTAGGTCTTTTACAATTAATTTGCCCTACCAGAAATATACCAAGGGTTTTTCTTCTCTCAGCCCTTGATGGCTTCAGCAGGCATATCCTTGTCACATGCAAATATTTTTTTAAGACCCTTGGATGCACGTGGATGCCGATTTGTATTCATTAAGTGCATGTGGAGCCGAGAGGGGAAGGAGGGAGCGGGCGGGTGTGTTCTGTTTCTTTGTTAAATTGTTGCTTCTCTTAATTTCTTCCCCTTCTTCTGCATGAATGTTTACAGATGACAGAAGGCGGTTTAAAAGTTTTCTATCATCGCGTGTTCTCGATTTCTTATGTTTAAACACCGCACTGCTTATCACTTCAATTTCTGTAACACCCGATTCTTACTGCCATATGCACACTGTTAACACACCCCGCATGACAGAGGGATAATATGTTGTTGCTCACACATGCCAGACCACATTGCGCGTTATGCTCACTACACGACCACTCCCCTCCAGGCGCATATCAGATCCACGTTTTCCGTTACTAGCCCACAACAAAAATGCGCCCATATCTCATTCGCTCGAATGCGGCTTTTTGACAAACATGCTTATCCAGAGGACCCATTATGAGCTGAAGAAGGAACTTGCTTGGCCACAAGAAAATTGGAGTACGTCTGGCGCAGAGTTGGGATTGCAGAGGAATCGACCGAATTTTGTCCACAATGATGCCCGTCTACTCTTGTTATGATATACCACATACTTGTGACAGAGCCAGCAGTTTGCTGTCAGTTTGACTGTTGCTCGAAATGCGTGGTGGGTTCATGTACGAACTTGCCCCTTGGGGCAACACCCGGTGGAAACCAACAAGAAAATGTGCAGGAGAGGGCCATTAAAATGCTTGACAATATAAGAAGAATATCAACGTTGTATAGGACGAACACACACTGAAGTGGTTCCGCTTGGAGATGATTCCGTTACATCAGCATTGATGAAGCTGAAGCCCAATTTAGGAATACCAGTTTGCTATGATTATATCAACTCTAATCCCAGTCTAAAGCCAGAAGCAAAGTTGGTCTTGGTGATTACTTCAGAGCGCTTCGTTGAAGAGGCTGAGAGGGTTAATTTATTCCACAGCCTGGTGAAATACGGCTGGCTCTGATGGAGGCTTTCCATCTCTGCAGGGGATTTCTTTACTTACGCAGATAGGCAACAGGACTATGGGAGAGGATTATGTTTCAAGACCTTCTTCAAGGCGGTGATCGAGTACTTGAGCATTACCACTTCGTGGCTGACAGAGATGATTTTATAGCTTTATTGCTAGGATATTGTCAAAGAGCCACAGTGTGAAAGCTTCTGTAGGTTTTTCCTAAAAGTGGACCAGCTGCCAGAAGGACAAACTGTTGGCTCTTTTTCAGCATTGATGGCGTAACTGGTACAGCTAAGGATCATGTCAGTTCGTGACTATGGGATACGTATGCACACGTCTTTGCAGGACTGCAAATATTCAGTCCAAAGGAATTGAGGTATTGCTTGGGATCGTCATGATAAGCGGACCATACTCCTGCCCAGTTTGAGCCAGAAGCAGGTTATGTCAAGTAATGATGCTCAGCCAGTTCATAAAAGTGATCGCTGCTACGAAGGAACCTATCACTCAGTCGTTTTTTTCCCCAATCCCCTGAGAACAATCAAGGGAAGAAGTTGTCATGGTCATTGTCGACAGGCTGATGTTGCTGTTCGGGACTCAAATGGGACATCATGTTCAGAGCCAAGTATTCCAGAGCTGCAGCACCAAAAAAAAAGGCAAGATATTTACCGGGCGGCATCGACTCACTTCAAAGTTTCTGTACCTCCCATGGGGTTGCAGACATATTAGGTTGCAAGTGGTGTCGCCTTGGTGTGAAAAGCTAAGCTGAGCGAAAATTAAGCATTCAGAAGGGACAATAAATTATCTGTCCAGCTCATAGTACTTGTACACAATACAAAGCGACACTGTTTGAGATCAGAAACAGGCACAGGTGCCTTACTATTGGCAAAGCATGGATTGTGGCGAAAATAGCCATCCGGATGGTTCTGAAACATTGTTGGTGAAGTTCATTGGTATTTACTCAAGTTCTGGACAGTGGGGCTTACTGTTCAAACGACAGGAGATGCAGAACCTATCATCCAAGGTGGTGGGGTCATGGTTGTCTATGAAGGTCCCTTGGTGCAGGAGGTGTATTCTTATCCAAAGACCAGCGTGGGATAATTCACCAATCTCTCACAGCACACGATCTAAATGTAGGAAGGACTCTGTAAAGGATTCTTTTGTGGAGAAGGAGTATCAATGTGAGCTCTTGGGTAAAGATTTTAATGACAAGAGTTGATGCTCCCCTGATACAGATCAGATATAGATAACAGAAGAATATTCTATTTCTGATTTTGAATGGCTTTAGATGAGTCGGCGGGAGTAGAGTATTACACTAAGATCCCACTTCAGGGAATTTACTATCCAATGCCTTCTTTGCCTTCATTCAAAGGAACTGATGGTCGGCGCTTTCCGCTCACTCGAGGCATCATTGGTGCTCGCTAGCCCTTAAAGTGGATGGTTAGAGAAGATTATGCTAGGACGTGATTGCTACGAGATGATGGGCGTGGTCTGGGACAAGGAGTTATGGACAACCGTGCAAATGAATTGTGGTATCCAACACCTCATAGAATCCAACATTCTGCCTCAAATGCTGAATCCGACCCCTTCCATTAAGTCCCTCGCTCTCTCCATTATGTTGGTGCCCACTAAACTACCCTTTACACGCATTCATTCCCAAGAAGTCTCAATGATATATCTGTCAGCGCTCCTGCTGAAGTCTCTCTTCCCCTTTATCTTCTTCTCTACCATGTGGACTTGCCACATTGTCAGCTTTAAGTCCCCAGGGCCTTTAAAATCCTCTCAGCGAGCAGCGGAAGGTTCTAGATTCATTCTAGTTCTGCAGCGGCGACACTGGGATTCTTCCTATTGTCATAAGGGCAGAACGGAAGGTACAAATTTGCGATGAGCCTGTCAATTTATTTAAATGTTCAAGGGCCCTTGCAGTTTTTAAATTGCAAGAGCAACTTCTTCTGAATCTTCTTATGAGGATGCCACGAGATGCCTTGGGTTGCTGGCAGCTTGCAGATGTTCAAGAAGGACATGTGATCATACTCCATGGAAATTCAAGCTTACAAGTTGGAATTACGGCCACATCCGGAGGCACTCAGTATAGCCCTTCTGTAAGATTGTAAGTGTGAACCTTGACATTGTGGATCCGCTACTAGGTAAGCCCGACCTAAACCAGCAGGATCCAGGACTGAATCTCACTGCTGGGTGGGCCTATCCTTCGGAAAGAACCTTCATATGCGAAAGAGACGTTCAAAAGAGGGGGGGGAGTTGGGGTGGGGGGGGTGGGGGGGTGGGGGGGGGACTCATACATGTCGATGCTTTACTCAATTCTGCGCCACCACGAGATAGGCCTTGATGGTTGTCCTATCTGATGTGATCTTTATTACGCTTGTAAAACTGCATAAATTTTTGATAATAGGAAGTGGGCAGTCATTACGTACTTGTTACTGAGGGATGCATAGAAGCCTCTTTATTTGGTTTCCCACAGGCAATGCCTTAGCCACGTTAAAGCGTCTGGATATCTGCTTGCATGCTCATATTCTTCACATAATCACTCTCTGCTTTTCCCCCAGAATGAAGGGTAATTATCAATCAATTCAGTATGCGTTTGGTGGCTGGATGAACGTTCAGATATGATAATTTTTATCTATCTATATTTGGATGTGATCGCGAATCCTGATATAGACCGGATAAAAAAAAATTCCACCTTGAAGGCGGGACAAACCCTAATAAGGATATATTAAATTTTGAAAAATTGATTAAAAAAAAAATCTGGCGACGTTCCCCACCTTCCTATGTTTGTCCAGGAACCACCATTATTAGACTCCAATGGCCACCGCTCATCCACCGGCCCAACAAACTACTTCCACTTTCGGCTGCCGAGAAAAGCGGACGGCACCAGAGCTCGGCTGGCCCCTCCCGTCTATTCTCTATGTGCTCAAACTCCATCCTAGCAGGGAGCTTTGCGATCCCGATCGGAGCCCGGCACCTCCTGCTCGAAGGAGTGATCCAACGAAGGCAGCAGTAGTTGAAGTGGCAGAGATCCTTAGCAGCGTCACTTTGAAACAACGTGACTGCAGGAGCTGCCCGCACGGCGAACTGGGTCTGCTACTCTCGGCAGACCCACGAATCCTTGAGTGTGTGTAATTTCGGCCCCACTAGTCTCTGATCCAACGCGAGAAGGTTGAATCGTGCTGTCTTCGCACAAAAGTATTTTGGGTGCTTTGTTATAGAATGAAAAGCGCGTCAGGGACTATGCTTATCGGCGTTAAACTTTTCTGTTAATTGCTTTCTTTGCTAAAGCCTCAATTTCTACGGACGAGAACGAAAGAATGAATTTTAATTGGAGACATGAAACAAACGAGAAGTTTCGTGAATCCTAGTGATCGAGCAAATGTTTTTTGGGGCGTCGCAGAAAAAGCCAGGGATGGATAATTCCCCGCTGCGCGAGAGGAAGACGTTGCAACCGGCGGAGATGGTGGGACCGGTGGAGAAACCGAACTGGGGGGGGCTGGTCTCGAAACGGCAAAGTCGGAAATGGAGCGGGCAAAATCCGTTGGGTGGTCGAGGGCGGCGCCAATACAACACTCGCCGGCGCCGGCGCATAAAGCCGGGCATTGCAAGCCGCAATACAATTAAGGCGGTCTTTGCACCGGTTTATTCCACCCCCCTCCACCCGCAACTTACCCCCCCCACCGCACACCAAGGGATTATTGCGCCTCCTTCCGCAATTCGGCCGGCGCTTAACTAAAGGGGCCCGCCCATTTCAGGTCCCCCGTATCCTTCCCCCACCCTCCGCATATTCCCTCCGCACTTTTTTTTACCCCACAGCTTTCCTTTTCGGCCCCGCACCTTTTTTTTTCCTTCTCCTCTCATTCCCTTTTTTCCCCCCCGCGCCCGCATAATGTGGAATGGTTGTATGTTGTGCAAGTGTTGTGGTTCGCCTCGCCGCCATCTGCACACCCGCCGCGAAAAGTGACAAGGTGTCCATTGCGGCGCATTCTATAACGCTGTATATCACGCGTTGAAAGTTCCCTCGCGTGCTGCCCTCGGCTACTCGCTAAATAGGAGTGGGACGTATACAGTTTATGTTTTACTGTTTAAGTATAGTTTTGACGTGCCCGCGCTCGACAAGTCGCTGGCGCTACGCAGTTCGCAAAAGGGGAGATTGTATTGTAAGGGGTCTCCTCGTCCTCGGCGTGTCGCTGAACCCCCAGCATGTCGCATGCAGATGTTTAATAAGTGTATGGATAAGGTGTATTTGTTGACATGTTATGCCATAAACATCAATATAAATTTATCGCGAACACTGCAAGTGGATTTATGCTGCCATTACGACGGCGCTCGATAGATAGTTACCCGCGCTCGTGCTGTAATGGATGAGTGATGCTTGTCGCAGCACGCAAGCACCACTGCAGAGTGCTTCGCGTGGCCGCAAATGATGACTGACCTAATAGGGTATGGAGTAAAGGATCGCGATCTCCGCTAATGTTGTCTGCTATGTTCGTGCAGCAAATAGTGTGTGCATTCGTAAGGGATTAAGTGTGGTCTATAAGTTGGTGAGTCACCATATTGGTTTCCGCATGTATTAGTCGTGCCGTTCGCATGTATGTCATAGGTCACGCATTGTTGAAGGTTGTGGCCGGGCCTCGCCCATTTGCCATGATTATTATGTGGTCGTGACAGCATCATGTTAATGTGTGTTCCCCGTCCTCGCTTGCATAGGTTGTCAAGGGATTAGTAGTGCTATGCATGATTGATGTTAAGGGTGAGTGGGTTTACCCAACTTGTTTATGTAGATAGGAGATGGGTATGTTGTTGTTTTGTTGACCATTGTAATTGGGATGTGTGCAACAATTGTTTGTTTTGTTGGTGTTTGTTCATATAGGCGCAATGGACTGTCACCATTCCCGCCCTCGGCGGTCCCGCGCATGTAGGAAGCGCAAGTGGGGTGAGTACCGGGATGTGTTAAGGGTTTGATGTGTGTTGTGTAATGGTGTTTGTTGGAATATTAGGGGAGGCTCCGGCCGCAGGCCAATGTTGGGACCCTCGCAGAGCGAATGCCCGCCCGTGTCGTCCCGCGCGTCAATCAGTCCCCGTCAAGTCATATCCGCTAGTGACCCGCCTGTAGATTACTCGCAATGCGCACTCCCGCCGAAATAATTCTGCGCTAGTGACCAGTAGGTGGTTTAGTTGGCGATATTTGTGACCAATACATCGCCCCTCCCGCATTTTGTTTGGATGCTCATATTGGGAGTTGGCTCCGCATTCGGCTCTGCGGCTGTGAGCCATGACAGTAAGGGTGATGTTTTTTAATTTGCAGATTGAACAAGGGTGTGGGTTGCGCTACAGTGATGTATCGACGCAAACCACATGCCTAAAGCAATAATGTCGCAAACCTGTACACACAAGCGCAAAGTCCGCCCGCAATAGATTTGGGATTTGAATGTTTTGTTGTTGTTTTGCACTCCAGACTAACCTGGGTGTTGTACGTTGACCAACCTGCAATTGTCTCGCGGAAATGGTGGTGGCTCGCATTGTACAAGGGTTGAGTGTTTTGTTGTCCTGCAAATAGGGGATGTGATATGTTGTTGATTTTGACAACGCACCTCGTGTCCGCCACAGAGATTGTCGTGCTTCGGTTAGTGAGAGGAAATGTATCATTTATTGAGGGGTGGGCTTCCGCAATACAAGGGATTGTTGAATTTGTATCGCGCTCACAATTTTGTGTGGACATAGGCGCATGAGTTAAGTGTTTGGTTTGATTGTGTGGGCACAAACTATGCGGACTAGGGCGCAACATGTGGTTTATAGGTAATAGGTTTGTTTGGTTAAAAATAATGTCTATATTGGTAAGGGAAGACTCCCGGCAAGAGGTGAATAGGGGGTTTGTGATTAGCGCATAATGGTGCAAAATAGTTTTGACATAATGTGACTGTTTTGCAGTTGTGTGAAGATAAGGGATATCGTTTTTGTTTTGAGGGATAGTGTACTGTGGCGCTAGAGTGTATGACATATGGCACTAGCGCCGGACCAAGATGTTGATTAATGTGTCTATTCCGCAGATTTTAGGGCATTGTGCCCGCAACATAGTGCCCGCAAGCTCGTCGGCGCCGCTATAGGTGGTTGTGTATAAGATGTCGTGACCCCGCAACGGGAGGAAGGGTAAAAGGGCCCGCTGCATATCCCGCTCGCAAGATGTGGGGACCCCTCGCTAAGTTATAAACTGTATTTACTGCCCGTCCCCGTTCGCATGGCGTGTGTCCGCCTATTGATTTTAAGTGCGCATGTTCAAACGGAAGTGCGTTATTTTTGCCGCACCCCCGCATAAGTTAGTAGGGTTTGATGTTTGTTTTAAGGATATAAGGGATGTTTTATGTCAAGGTGATGTCCCGCTATCCCGCATACCAAGGGCGCAAAGCCGAATAAGGTTGGAGCCCGCCCGCCTATTATGTATGTTTGGGAAATGTACCGCATGTTTAGAGGATTTTATATTGATTCTGCGGGATATTGAGGAACAATCATACTGTGCCAGCTCTTTACGAGTTGCTAGTTGTCGAGCCAAGACATTTGTAAGGGTATTGGGTGTGACCTAGTAGATGTGTGTATATTATGTTGCGAACATGTGTTAATTTACTTATTTACTGTCTTCTGTCGTTGGCTCAAAAGCTCAAGAATATTGGTTGCAAAAAATGGATAGGTGAGGCCGCAGAGCAAGTCACTGGCGGAGAGAGGAGTAGTGTTAGTAGTTTCGTATTAGGAGTTAGTGTTTCTAGTGTAGAGTGTAAAATTAGTTATTAAAATTGTTAGTAGAGTATTGTAATGGTCATTGTTGATGGAGTAGGTGTTTCATTAGTAGTATTAGTTAGTTTGTTAAGTGTACAAGTTTATCCCCAATTAATACAAGTGAAGTGTGTTGCAGTGAGTAGTTGTCTAGTATGTTTTAGGTAGGTATGTCTTAGTGTTATTTGGTATGGTTCATATGTGATCAAACGTGTTTATCATCGTAGTTGTGTTTTAGGTGTTAGTAGTTAGTTATTAGTATGTGTGTGATGTAGTGTTGTGTCAATTGTTAGGAATGGTTTGTAATGTTGTTAAGTAGTTAAGTTTAGTTATGGTTATGTACATGACAGGTAGTATTTAAGTGGTACTGGTGTCAGTGTAAGTCGTTTAGTAACGTAGTTGTTTTTGCAAAGGTATAAGTGGTATAGTTAGTGTTACGTGTATTTAGTTAGTTTGTTGTTTCGTAGTAAGTATGTTGTGGCCAGTATTGTGTGGTTTAGTTGTCTATAAGTTATTAAGTGCTTATTTTGTTAAGTGTATTAGTGATAGGAGTATCGTTGCTTGATAGTTTGTGTTTTAGTGTAATACTGTTGATTGTGCACCAAGTTAGTAAGGTTAGTGTGTATAGTACAGTATAGTCTATAGTATTGTGTGAACAATGCGGTTCTTCAAATACACGTGTAGGTGTTGATTGAGATTGTGGTGTGTAAGGAGGGTTATAATAGTGGGAGTGACCGTGTACGTTGTACTGACACACTATGTTTATCATCTTTGTATTGTTACGACCTTGTGAGGAATCTATGGATATTATGTGGGAAACTAGGATAACGGTGAACGGTCTGTAGGCTGGAAAAAAAGCTTAAGGCAAAACGATGGAGATTATATCAGGTAACGACCAACAATTGGAATTAGTTTGGTGGGAAGTTTAAGTAGAGATGAGTTAGGTGTAAAAAAGTAGGGAAACGTTATGGAGAGGAGCTTATTACTATATAGTTTAGGAAACTTGGAAGAGATGATGGAGTTATGTTATAGGTATGTGTTGGAATGTATATTGCTTTTACGTCCCTGGGTCCCTAGCTTTGCGATGAGTGTCATTGCTTACACCTGTCGATGGGTTATGGGATTGGACGCGGTAGAAGATTTCGAGGGGTTTAGGATGACTGTTGGCTTGGGGGGGCCCCTTTTGGGCCACGATCTCTTGGGCAACTTCTCTGGGCACCTTAAGCGATTCGTTTCTGTCCTTTTGCCGTTGAGGCACCACCTAATTTGGAGCCGTGGAGTCTTTATGCTTCCATGAAAGGATTAGGGTACCACCATAAAATATGTCAAATCGGAAGGATGGGGGCACTTCTCAACCGAATAGGTGTGATATTGAAACAGCTTCTTTACTGTCTTTCTTTCTGATATATTGTTAATATATGGGGGGACCATTGTCGGCCAAGGAAATAAAGGAGAGATAGGAGAGCAAGACAAATAAAAAGGAGAGCAATAATGGTGCGAACAGGCTTTCAAGAAGCGTTCCGAGCGATGGGGGAGGGTAGGGACAGTCCGGTTGTGTTATAAAGTGTATTTTTTTTTTGTAAATTAGTGATTTAATCTTGTCAAATACAAGACTCCAAGTTTGAGCTCAATTGTTAGGGGAGAGGTGTGAGTAATAAATATCTTGCCCCGCAAAAAAGAGGTAGTTACATTCCAAATCAACGTTGTTTGTTTCAGTGTTTTCTGTCGACTATTTCGTATGCACTGGGAAAAGGCGCTTTAGTGCGGCAGTTGTGCTCACTTTGGGGTTCCGATTTAAAGTCCGCTGTGTGTGGGGGAATAAAAAACCCAATATATTGTATTTTATATTATACGAATCTTGTTTTTTGTGATTTGATGACGTTCTTGTGACAAGGAGGGTAGAAGGGTATGGTGTGGTAAAAGGGAGGGCGGTGGAAACGCGGAAAAGATAGGGAAATTGGATGTGGGTGAGGAGCGTGGGTGTAATTGGTATAACGGTACTGTTTTGGTGTAACGGATAAAGATTCGGAGAAGTGGCAAAAAAGTCGAGTGTATACAAGCTGACACCAGTCTGGACTAGACAGCTCTGGTGAGGCGATATAGGATTTTTTGGG
>JAGVVM010009077.1:0-16597 GCA_019149425.1 Psidium friedrichsthalianum
CACGCTAATGATTTTTAAAAAAGCAGTGGCACTAAGTTTCCTCCTTCTAACAAAAGTTCTCTGATCCTCAACAAGGCATCTACCTCTCCTAAGCTATCAACTCCACTATGTGGATGCTCAGGAAACGCAAAGGACTTACTCTTGCCGAGGCTGTATTGAACTGGCAGACAAAGATCGCTCTTTGCCCAAAATGAGTCCTTAACATAGTCCGCTACCCGTCTCGAATGACAGATACAAACGAATGTTGTGTTTTAAGAAAATGTTTGAAACTTTCAGAGAGACTTCATTTGCTAGAAACCAAGCAGATTCATCCCATCATTATTTGGAAGACCAGACTCCTAAAATCGAGAAACTCAGGCATCAAATCCAAATTCTTTATTGACACCTAAATTTTGATTTCCTTTTTAATCATTTTATTTTGCATGAAAAAATTCAGGATTAGTTTAATTCCTACAAAACTAATTAATTCATTTTTCAAATAATTTTAGCATTCATTCATGTATTACATTTTGTATTAAATTGGACCAGCCGCGGATGGGCTTGAACATATGAACTGTATCAGACTAAGCTTGCAAGATAGTAATTTTCGGCCTAACCTCGTTGAGTAGCTTGGTGGTCGAAATTATACGTGAGGTGCGTATGAGACGGACCAACCAAAAGGATTGCGTCCATGAGACAAAGGAGAATTACTGCGTGGAAAATATTGAGCCAAATTTGGGAAACGAAGATGTTATCATTGTGGGAATGTCTAGTTGACTACGAACAAAAGGAAGGCCCGAGTGCATCATTGGTGAATGGACGTGGACAAGAAGAAGGAAAAGAGAAACAGTTCAAAGATTTAGTAATCTCTTTCCTGTAATGAAGCGGAGCAAGAAATTTGTCAAAGCAAAGTGGGCAAAGCAAAAATTGGTCACGAGAGAAAGGAATAAAATAAAATATTTGGGGCATAAGAAGGAAAGAATTTTTTCCTTCTTCAAAAAACCCATCCATCCCACTACAAAAGCAGACCACTTTCAAAACAAAGAATTTTTTTTTTTCAGAAATACACGACGAAGAGGGCGAAAGGATTCACGTGAAATATATGTATATATATATATAGAGAGAGAGAGTTGAAAGCTTCGGGTGGTGGACTTTCTTCTGTTCGTGATTGCACTTGGACTCTTTGCTTTGCTGCCTCAAGCTGCCCTTGGATACGTGTCTGGTGGCCTCCATGACAAAATTCCACAATCTGTTTATTGATCGCCTGCCGCTGCTTCCATTCGTATGCGAATCTGAGAGTCCCTCTCAAAAGCGCATCTGTGGGCCACCGTTGTTGCTACCTCTCTCCAACAGTCCGTAGAAAAACCTTCGACCGTCTGGCCGTGCACCTTCGTCGTTGCACGAGTCAGTCCAAAGTTTGGCTGCTCTTTGGTGTCTATTTTCGCTGCTGTCCAGACCAATTTTTGCTACTATTTTTTGCTGCTGCTCGGTGCAACAAACCTCTGCTACTCAGACTACTTTTACGGCTGATTCGGAGCGCTTTCACTGCCACTTTGCTCCGTTTCTTGTTGTTTTATTAGAGTGGACAGCCCATAATCTGACCAAGCGACCACCAAGTATCACCGTACGTGTGAGCCCAATCCAAGGAGTTTGCTCTGGCCGTTAGTGCAAGGCTTCAGTTTCGATGCAAATCAAAATCGGAAAGCAATTTTGGGTATTTCCTAATTTGAAACTTGAGATATTCACTTACTTATGATTGCATGTCAAAAAATTGAATCTTGGATGTCTCTAGATTTTTGGATATTCACTTGCCTCAATCGCAAAACTCTGCATGCTTTAAAGCATATTTGCATATCTTGAAAATTGCATTGCGAGCTAGATATTCATTGCCTTGATTGCAAAATTGCTTCGCTAAGTTTGGAAGTTGAAAATTTTGAATGTATCTCGCAATATATCTTGCATCTAAATTTGGAAGATTGTGATTCATACAAATATTTTGGAAAATTTTGTGTAATCTTGGGATAATTTGAAAATTTCCTAAAGATACTTGTTGCGACCCGAAAAAAAAAATCAAGTGTCAACAATACTCAAAAATATCCAAAATATTTCAAATGTATTTATTAGGAATTTTCTAATCCACAAGCGCATAGATGAAATAAGTCGATCAATCATGCTTTAGATAAAATTATTGCCATAGCGGGGTATTTCGAATTTTAGGGTTGATTTATCAGGCTCTAAAGTGAAACTTAATTTGAAATAAATAGCCGTATTATCTTTTAATTTTTGTAACTTGAATTTAATTCACTCGTAAAGACCGAAAATAAAAAAAATCTAAAAAATTCAATTAAAATATCATTCGGTCTCATCTTTTAATCATGTTATGAAAAATCAGAAAATCAAAAAAAATAGGAATATATGTTCTCTTAAAAACCACGTCTTATCATTTTCAGAAAGATAAGATTTCGTATGAATCCTATCTCATGGATTGCATGCAATAGAATATTTTAAATCCATTCTAATTTTTAAAAGATGTAGATGTAGGGTAAAAAGATTATCTTAAATTTTTTGGGAATTAATGCAAATAAAATCTGAAAATTATAAGTTAATCTTGAACCGATTCACTCTCATTTTTATTTATTTTTATTTCGAAAATTACTAAAAAATACAAAAAAAATTATAAAAAGAGAATCCTACAAAATTACATCTTTGAACTTTAAGTGAGAATCCATCAAAAATTGCAGATTATATTTTTCATGAAACTGGTACCAAGAGGGTGTTAATAAAAATATTAGCGTAACCAAGTACTCGAACTTATAGATTTCTAGTTTTTAGAATAAAGTATTTCTCCCAATACTTTATTTTAGTGTCTAATCAACCTACCCAAATGATTAGTGAAGGATCTAAAAATAATCTTGTATCGAATGATCGCTTGAACCCTAAGTCACAATTTGGTAGAAATTGAAAAAGTTCGAACTAGGTTAATCGATTTAATTAATTAATTTTGGTAATATATTGACCTAAGATTGGAAACTCGATTTGTAAGTCGTGACATTTCTCCAAGGTCAAAAACCTTTACACCTTTTTGATTCTTTCTTTCTTCCTTCCCTCCTTTGCACCAGTCCCAAAATCAAATCTTCCACTCTAGGATCATCTTTCTCATTTGCGGCTGTCCTTAGCTGCAACTACTCCACCACCCAAATCCAACTTCTTATCTCTCCGAGATTGATTGCAGAGATACAAAAGAAAAGAAATATAGAGAAAGAAGAAATCACCATTCTCCTCATCTCCGCCTAAATCACTTCCTACTTCATTCATGGTGTCAAATCCTTTGAAAAAATTTTGAACACCAGTTCAAATTCCTACCATCTCTGCCGCAGATTCACCAATCTTCCTCAGAGTGAATCATCTTATTCCGAACTATCTGATGACTCTTCCCCTTTCGAAGATGATGTCATCATGATGGTAGATCCCACCTAGAAGAAGAAATGGCATCTTAACCAGATGTAATCCATCCTACTCCTCATGCTAACACTTCTGCTTCATCATCATCATCATCACCATCATCAAAGACATATTTTACCTTAGATGATACTCCTTACCATAAGTAGCCTGAACAATTCCAAGAATTCCATGCCTAGCTAAACACTAAGCACCTACGAAGCAATACATATGAGTACTCCTTGAATTATCTAATAGATTCAAAGGAGTCCTGAAAGATTGGTGGAAAGAAGCATCAAACAAGACCAATGTACTTCTTGACTCAGAGCTTGGATTATGCTATCTAGCTCATCCACCTATTCTTTATTGAAAAACTTGAAGCTCTACTAAACTCAAAAGAAAGAGTTTTTTGAGCGTAAGTGTTTTTTGATGGACAGAAGAGATCTTGACCGATATTTCAAAGAAATGATCAAGCTATCTAGCTCATCCACCTATCCTTATATGGGAATGTTCTCTTGAAGAATAACTTTTCTGATGCCATTCTCATGGCTTTTTATGCTAATTAATTAGATAGCACTGAAAGGCATCGACAGGAACTACATTCATAAAAGCTGAACATTGCAATTTACGTGCCAAACTGGAATATATAGACATAGTTTCAAAATTGCAGCTGACTGGAAACTCTTTATATAGATGTTGTGACCAAATAATCATCCCGTAATAACAACATAGCATGGGTTACAAGTATGCTGTAATTGTGCAGAATCGACACAAACACAATGTGGAAGAACCATAGCATATAAACAAATGAATCTAGGAAAAATTCTCTCACAGGACTAATTATTTAGTTAGAATACTTCTTCATCAGCATATACAGATTAGGAGCAGCAGGAATTGCTTATCTGAATAATAGGAATGAAATAGACCAGTATCAATAATATGAAGAATGCAGGCAAACAGAGTATATATAAAAAAACCATTAAAAGGGCCTTTCATTAGCTAAAAGAGGAGAGGTCACATGCCCACAATCAGCCAATGTAACATCTTGAACTTTATACATCTCTACCCACTATTTTCACACTTCTCTTGCTATTGCACAAGTACCTGAGAATCTTTCAAGAACTACTCAAGGACTTGATTGACATCTCATCCATTTTGAGTTTGCACATAAACAAAAGAGAATGCTTGCTCCTACATCAGACAGGCGCACAAACAAAATAAGCCACTTCAAAGTTCAGCTATCACTGGACACTATCTAGTCAGAAAAGATAAACTTGATGCTGCCGATGGACATGAGAGAGGCTCTCTGAAAGAGTTTAGAAGAGAAGTAACATCTATACTCGTCAAGTTCAAAGTATGGAAAATTGTTTGTTTATGTCCTCGAACCGCTACATCACTTGACCCAACATATTATTTGTGTAGCAAAAAAGTGAAGAAGAAAAAAAAGATTGAGATTTGTTCGCGACGCGAAGGGTTAGGCCGATAGGATTGATGTTGATGTAATCGACCTCTGAAAATCTGTAATTTTTTTTTTCAGCTAATTTCTTCTAGCCATGTCAAGAATAATACACAACTATACTGTACCTTGAGCTAATTTCTTCTAGTCATGTCAAGAACAATACACAACTATACTGTACCTTGAGCTAATTTCTTCCAATCATGTCGATAGTGAGATTTCCAGCGTGGGATCAGCATGAAAGAAACCAATTTTAGTATCTGCATCATTTTATTTCATAACATCATCCAGCTATATAATGAAATCAACCAACAAAAATTGCATATGCTTTCACTATCAAGAACTGGACTTTAGATCGGCTTTAGGGTTTTTGTACCTGAATCAGATACACTTCAATAGCACGTGAAGAATGCGACAATGATCAAAACCACGTGAATCAAGCAGATTTAGCCGATCAATCTTTACACCTACGAAAATATAACCAAGATACATGAGCTAGAAGTTGCCATACTGTTAATATAGATGATATTGTGTTGAACAAAAATGAAATTTGTGGTCTTAGTAAAACTTGGCACAGACTCCAAGTTGAACACCTTTAATGCGGTATAATCCCAGTAAACTAGCTGCAATAAAAAGAACAAGGAATCATTTTACAGTACCCAGAAGCCAAACAAACAGAATAATAGTGGTTGTATTGTTTATGAAAGTAACTCTAACAACAAATTCTCAAAACAACAGGCTGAAATAATCAACTTAATAGGTGGGGAATTGGTACATCATCTGAATGTCAGAATACTGCAGCAAAATGACAAATCTCCTCTTGTAACTAAGAAATACATCTCGCACGACATGTATTCTAGCACAAATGCATCCAATCACCTAGTGGACTTTGTCAGTTTTAGATCCCGTCTATTTTCGCCGCCCTCCAAATTTACCTCTTGAGTTAGCTGGCTTTGCTACGGCTGTAAAAGAAAAGGCTCTCCAGATATGAAACATCAAACTTGGACACTCATATCTAGCTGATTTTAGTTCAGTAATGATACAAACAGTTGCACAGAACTGTCTCCCTCAATGACAGCAGTAGAAACAAGCAAAGCCCTCTCTTTTTGTTAACGTAGCTTGGATTTAATTAACATTTGACTCATGAAAACCCTAATCGAATTCAAGATAAATTCATCACAAACATGAGGGAGAGAACCCTAACCTCAGCGAGTGAAGTGGGAGATTAGAGAGCAAGCGAAGAGGGGTGCTCTCGTACCTTTGTAGACGAGCGAAGGTTCAACCTTCGCAATCGAGCAAAGAGAGAGAAGCAAATCCTCCGAGGCAAACAAGGACAGATGAAACCTTTGCAATCGACCTTCGAGAGACAAAGGACCCTTCGCAATCAACTTTGCACAGAAGACGGACCAAACCTTCGACGACCTTCGCATAGAGGGAACCCTTCGCAGTTGCCCTTCAAGACGAGAACCCTTTGTAGCTTGAGACGTGAGAGACAGTCGACCTTCAAGACGAAGGAACTCTTCGTGGAGACTGAGGACCTTGAGGTGCGAGAGACAGAGGCCTTCGAGTGGTCCTCGAGTCGAGACAGAGAAAGCCAAAACAGAGGTGAGAGATGCAAACAAAGGTGAGTGGTCCTCGAGTCGAGACAGAGAAAGCCAAACAGAGGTCGAGAGATGCAAACAAAGGTGAGAAAGAAAAGGAGAGAACAGATGTGAGACAAGAAGGGAAGGGATAAAGAATGACTTCTCATGGAGAAGTAACTTTTTTTACTTCTCAAAAAATAACTTCTGATGGAGAAAGTTACTTCAGAAAGAGAAATTTCAAGTTACGAACCAAACGGATTTCTACTTCAAAAGTTGCGTTACCAAACGGATTTCTGCTCCAAAAGCACTTCTGAAGTAGAAATTCTGTTTCAGAAGTGTTATCATGCGCCCCTAGAACCCACAACAGAGTCACGGGTTTCTACAACCCACAGAATCAACTCCTTGATTATTTAGGGGGAAGAAGTTTCGTGCACAGCAGTTCGACCGGGTGTGGCCGCACTACTTGACTATTAAGGGGAAGAACCCATTGATGTCCCGTTACAGGCGCACAATACCGTCTGACCGGAGTGTGGCCGCAATTATTTCCGGGAGGTAGGGTCGGACCCTTTTGTAGGACATGGAAAGCGAGCAGACCGCCCAGCCGATACTTAGCCCGCACCCCGGTGCCGCCATCTTCTTCCTTGCCTTTAATGAGCACCCTTCCTGCTTCGTTTGGTTGCAACCACATTCCAGCAATAGAGCCAAAACAAGGCAAATGCTGCTGATGAACTCAGCTGCTTCTTCATCTCTGTTTTGTATTATATGAGATGCACGAAGTGTCTTGTGAGGACATGCTCTATTTATACTGAGATTGCTCAGTCCTGTGTTACATGTTAGGCGGGTTTCGAACTTTTTGACTTTTGCGTTGTGCATGAGACTGACTTGAAGAACGGGCTCTGAAGAAGCAATGGTCATAAACCACCCATCATACACGTCTTGAAAAGCTTTGTGATTTAGGGACAGTCTTGAGTGAATTTCGTAAGTGTTGAGTTCACCTCTTTCTTTTAACCCTGCGGGGTTTTCGTTCTTGGTCGCCTAGATAAAAACTCCGGATAAGATTAAAATTATCCAGTTCGGCATTTGGAGGCATGCTCGAATTTGGGTAAGCTTAGATGAACTTGAATGAATCTCGGACAACTTATCCTGACGTTACGAGATTTTTCATTTTATCTCATCCGAACAGAAATATTTTTTTAATCTTTTGTTTTGGGGAAAAAAAAAACAAAGAAAAGAAGGCAGAATCGAAGAATGCCTTCTGCCCTAGCTGAAGCTGATGGTGGCACCACCTTTGGCATCGCTGAATCGAAACTGCGGTCAGCTTCACCCGAATAGCACGACACTACGGACGGAGAATGTCATTGTGAGTTTACTTCAATTGTACTATGAAAAGAAAAACTTGGGAAGCTCCATTTCCTTGTTCAATATCCTCCACCGGTATACCGACCGTCAAAACATGGAACACTAGCTCCGGAAGGAGAAAGTAAAGGAGAAGATATCTCGGGCCGTCAGAACTCGGAATTATCAGTTCCCCAACATGATTTGACCAGTTCATAGACCGACTTCACAACTCTCCCACGACAAATACTCGGGAGAGAAAATGTCAAAATTACATCTATGGGACGATATAACTTTGTGGCTACTAAAAACCTACTACTTGAAAAGTTTGTACTCTGTTTATCAATGTGAAGATGGGGCACATTACAATGCTTTGGAAGTCGTAAATATCGACAGAGAAGTAGATGGTGGCCGTCCTCCATGAGTCCCCGTGGCTCCTCCTGTTGAAGTTGAAGAAGACAGAGTGAGACAACTTGCTTTGCTTGAAGGAGTATTTTGGATCCGGGACACGTTCAAGAAGGTATCGGCTCGCCATCCAGGCATCACCAATCAGTTGATGATCCAGACTGTGGTGCTTAATAAGGCTTCCAGGAAGTATTTCCTGGTGGAACCCTGATAGATAATCAGGCATCGCTACATTTTGCGCATACTCTTGAAGATCACATCCTTGACAACAGAAGCACGCAAGTGAATATGATCGAGAACAGATGTTGTTTTCAAGTTATTGGTGTGCAAAATCAAATCCATAGATGGATTTGCCTGCACCATGCAATGTATGTAACCTTGTGACCTTAATAATTCCCTACGATATGAATTGTCGCTCTCTTGAGTCTAACAGATGAAATTAACAATTTATGGGTTGCCAAAACCACGAAACCAATACCTTGATTATTCAGCGGAAGAACCCATTAATCCAATAGAGGGCGTTTAATCCATTAAAGTTTTTGACCAAAAAAAATTCCATTAAAGTCCTTTATCTTTTCATTTTGTTAATCTTACGTGGCAGGCTGGCACTAACATAAATAATTTTTAATCATATTTTAATTTTTTCTATTTTCATTCACGCCATTCTACGTGGTGGCCTGTGTCGGCTGCTAAGAAAAGGCAAGAAAAAACAAGGGAAAAAAAGGAGAAAATTTAATAAAAATTCCCTAAAATATTAAAATATTATTAAAAATTATTCACGTCAGAGCTGACTATGCCACATAGGACGGCCGGCATCCACGTTAGCAATTTTCGGCCAATAAGGCTCAATTGGAAAAAAAAATGAAAAGGCTTATGATTAAATTGGTAAAAGTGTAATAGGCTTAAGATTTTTTGGATAATTTTTCTTGGTTAAATTGGTTGTATAGCATGCAACTCGCTGGGAAAGGGTCCCATATTCTCCTTCTCCTTTCCTTTTCTTGTAAACAATGTTATTTTACTATTCATACGCTGCACCAGAAGCTACACTATATTTGTATCGAAGGAAAATGGTCATGTTTGGTGTGCTATTTGTCATATGTTAGCTTAACAGGTGACGCGACTATGGATGAAGAAGTATCTTTGAATGACGAAAAGTCGAAAATCGAATTGCGTTGACTGCTCCCTTTATTTTTCTCCCCATGCATTTTTAGGGTCCTAACTCTACTCTCCTACAAATCAGTTGAGCATTAAGAATCTCTAATGGAAATGGTTCTCTATTTAGGTTCATTGCCGGTGTAAAACTAATTCACACGTATGCCGTTGGTTGGTTGCAATGCAGTAAAGTTCGATTTTGAAGTACTTTTTGTGCAACACGGACTAGTTGATTTTACTCTTCCCGGAACGTAACTTTCGAACATATGAAATCTTGGTCGATCCCGTCGTAGTATTGCTATATATGATTAAACCCTAGAAGCACAAGGAACCCGCAAAACGCAAAATCCATCCCTTTTCCGTAAGAACAGCTCCTAATCCAATCCTTCATCTCTTCCATTCCATTGTTAGGGCGGTCCAGATATGCAGGTATAGCTGCCCGAGGCACTGCAACCATTTCCGGGAGGACGAACCGGACCGTTTTGCAGGATCTAGAAAGCCAGAAGACCGCTTGACTGATAATTAGCCCACACTGCTCCTTCCCCTTCATCTCTGCCTTCAATGAGCATCCTTCCTGCTTCATTTGGTCGCGACCCCACTCCGAGCAAGAGAAGCAAAACCAAAGCAAATGCTGCCGATGAACTCAGCTGCTTCTTCGTCTCTCTTTTCTCCTTTCACCTTCTCTCGTTTTGGTAAGATTTCTGCCTAGTTTAAGTGAGATGTCTTGTGAGGACGTCCTGTATTTATATCGAAATCACTTAGTCTATATCAAATGCTAGGTCAGTTGGGACTATTTTGACTCTAGCGGTATGCATGAGACTGAGAATTTTTTTATCTTCAAGTCGGAAAAAACGAAGCGTTTCCTTTCAAGAATGTAGTGCTAAAACACCCGTCTTTCGCGGCAGCTTCATTACGGTACTGATTCCTCACGAAATTTCCCAGTTTTGACCGGATCATGTAGCTTGGGCTTGAGCAAATCCTATTTAGCATTCGGATTTGGATAAACCCGAATAAATTTAAATGCAATTCTAAGGGCATATCAATTAACTATTAATGCATAATGCTCCTAATTTTTTTTTAGGGGCCAGGATCGATCTCTAATTTGCTATGACTAAATGACTAAATGGGTCACCAAAATTTAGGTGTCAACACATTCGAATTTGGATAAGTCTGGATCAATTTAAATGATCTCAGATAAGCTATCCTAACGTTATGCATAGGATGATTTTATCCCATCCGAATCGGAACAAGAACTTAAAATTTTAAAGAAAAGTAGTTAAAGAAAAAGAGAGGAGGGAAGGGAGATTCGAAGAATGCCTTGTGCCCTAAGCAAAGCTAGAATCGAGGAAAAATTCAAATAAAGGCCTGAAGTGAATTTTGTTTCAAATAAGAGCCTAATCTCGCCAGCTGAAAGGCATTTTTGTCCTTTTGCATTTGTTTCGCGAAAAATGAATGAGTTGAAAAATATTTACTTAAAATAATTAATTAATGATAGATGTTTCATTAGCGACAATAATATGTATCTAAACATATTCGTAGAAGATGAAAATCTTTTTCGTTCATTCGTTTTTGCAAGTGGAAGTTGCCATGCATAGCCTTGTAGCAAAGACTAGTTAGAAAGCCCGTGCAAGGCATATGCTTTACTTAGTTTACCATACCTATTTTGTACCGGCATATGCACATGTACTTGAAGATGAGTGTAGCCGGCAATTATCTTCGTGTCGGTACATCTACATAGTTCGTGTTATTCCATATCGTTATAGAACCATTTCATTTTATTACAAATACTCTTACATAAAAAAAATTTTTGATGAAAACGGGTAAGTTAGTATGAATTTCGAGTTAAACCGAGTTGGGTCGGTTCCGTTCAAGGTTAGACTTATCTGAGCAGTTTCTTCTCATTCAATCATGTTTCGGTGTGTTGTGTTAAAAAGTGCTACCTCTAACAAAAAATGCGGTGCTTTAATTTTTTTTTTTTCCTTAGCATTTCTTTCTCCTCTCATCGACTTTAAATTTGGTCGTCTCTTTTAGGCATCTATTTCAATTTTTTGTTCACTTTCCTAGTATTTTTTTTTGGCGGGTTTTTTTTTTTCAAGTTTAAGAGCCCTACCATAAATAAGTAGATTTTCATGGCATGACATAGGCTACATTTGGGAACTATTTTTCCAAAGGACTTTGGGTGTCCAAACCCCCTGAGCCAAAATTTAGGTGTTTGGCAAAAAATTTCAAAGCATCCTCCAAGGATGTTTGATTGAAAATGAGCCTTCAAAAGGCTAAAGCCCAAGGCAACCGAGGCCGTTGTTAATGCCGAGGCTGTGTTAATGAATATTTTAATTTTCAATCTTGCCCTCACTCAATCTTCATAGTTCCACATTTACCCTTTCGTCTTCATTCCTCTCCCCCTCCTCCCCCTCCCCCCTTGCCTCTTTAGCTTCCGCTGCTCTACCGCTCCTTCGCCTTCAACTTCGCCGAGGAGGCTGCTGTCGAATGTCGGCGCCACAAGCATCGCCTCTATACTGAGCTCCCTTTTCACACTCTCCACTGCTACAACTACGGCTCTCATCCCCCACTGCCAAGGCGACGATGGTGAGGTCGAGCCCCGCCATGGCCGAGTGAGGATTGCAAGGTCGACCCTTGCCTGGCCATGGCGGGGCTCGACCTCGCCATCACCACCTTGCCTCGTGACAACAAGGTCGAGCCTCGCCGACCGAGCCTCTAGTTGGTTGCCGGACTGGCTAGAGGTAGGGGAGTGGTTGGGGAAGAAAAGGAAAAGAAATAAAATTATTTCAAAAATCATGAAAAAATTTTCAAAAAATATTAAAACATTCAATCCCCAGCCAGTTAAAAGACTTTTCGAATTTATGTTTACCAAATAGTATTTTCCCAAAGCTACATTCTAAGGCATTTTTCAATTACAGTTTACCAAATAGTCTTTGCATTTCACCAGATCCGTTTAATCTAAAGGTTTTTGCATTTCTCCAAAGATTTTTCCCGAAAGCCAAACCGAATACACCCATATTCCGCTAACTTTATGAGTCAGTTAAAATATGAGAATGTACTCAAGTGAATTTGATTAAAACCCCGATCTTGTTTTCAACTCATTGTGTGCAAAATCAAATCCATATGGTTTGCCTATACCAAACATGTGAACGTGTGACCTCGTGGATTTGATTTTTTCCTAGAATACGAGTTGTTGCTCACTTGAGCCTAATAGATGAAATTCAAAATATACGCTTAGAACCCACAATGTCGTGAGTTTCTATGAGGGTTAACTCAGTAATAAAGAAACCGAAAGGGAGCTTTCCAAACAACGTGGGAAAAGAGAAAGTATGAGAAACAAGTTATATTGAAATACTTTTGCACTAATATGAACTTCGTATACTTATTCTTTAAGAACATAATTTTTGCATACATCATAATCTGTTCTTTCACGTTGTATTATTGCTGCAACTAAATCTATTACGTACGTAGATCTTAGAAACACACGGAACCAGCTAAACACAAAATCAAAATCCCTCTTCCATAAGAATGACTCCTACTACACTCCTTCATCTCTTCCGTTCTGTCATTTGGGCGGCGGGCATCTTCCACTACCGAAGTAGTAGTGGCAAAGATTCCCAGGAGGTCGGGTTGGACCCTTTTGCAGGATCTGAAGAGCCAGAAAACCGGTCAGCTGATAAGTAGCCCGCGCCGCTCCATCGTCTCCTTTCCTGCTTCATTTGGTGGCAACCACATTCCCAGCAACAAAAACGAGACCAAAGCAAACGCTGCGGATGAACTGAGCAGCTTCTTCTTCCTCCTCTCTCTTTCTGTTTCCCTCTGTCGTTGGGTGAAATTCGTGTGCAGATTTAACGAGAAGACGTTGTCCGATATGTGCGAAATGTCTTGCGAGGACGTCCTTACTGACGTGAATGTCGGCCAACCTACGTGCACCGCTCGCGTTGACATGGACATTTTATAATAATATTTTAATAATTTTTGAATTTTTCTTTTATTTTTCTTTCTTTTTGCTTCTGCCTTTGTTTTTGTACTTTCTTTTCTTTTTCCTCTTTCTCGGTGGCCGGCGAGGGCTAGACCTCGCTGCCAAAGGCAACGATCGACTTCACCGGGTTATAAGCTAGACGTGTTAAATTTATGTCTTGAGTTTGAACCGTTTACGGGATATTTCTCAATTTGTTGAAGAAAAAGAAAATCTTAATAGATTAAGACGTGGACTTGATATGTGCGGCAGATTGGCCGCATTAAAGAAAGAGGGCTCACATATGTATTATGAGGGTAAAAAGTCATTGCGAGAAAGCCACAAAAGTACCAAGCGAAGGGCACACATCTTTTGACCCAAAAAAAAAAAAGGCACACATCGAGTGTTGCGAATTCTTCGCGCACGGTAATTTTTTATATCCAATCGAGGATTATTTTATTTGTAAATATTTTGAGTTTATAGATAATCTAGATATAAGAAACACGAGCGTATCGAGCAATTGTAACTCGATTTTTCGATCATAGTGAATTATTATTGCTGATTCTTTTCTTGAATGTAAGTACTGACATTCAGATCGAATCGTGTAATCTCATGTTCTTTTTCATTTCTCATTATTTTTCTGTGATTTTTGCATTGACTTATTTGTAAGATCCTAATTAGTTTTCGCGTTAATATTACAACAAAGCGGTTTTGATTTTTAACTACCGCGGTCTGCATGAGACTGGGATTCGTGGGACGTGAAGAATGGGTTTTGGAGAAACTTTCAGTCAGAAGTTGGAAAGAAAAGAAGAAGTAGCGCTATACGACCGGAGTGCGGCCGCACTACTTGATTATTAAGGGGGAAGAACTCATTGATGTCCCATTACAGGCGCACAGTGCGGTCCGACCGGAGTTTGGCCACAATCATTTCCGGGAGGTGGGGTCGGACCCTTTTGCAGGATATGGAAAGCCAGAATTATATGTATATTTAAAAAATTCGACACACAAATTATACCAAAAATCATAAATTATATATGTGTATATTTAAAAAAAATATTAAAATATACTGTCGCCGACTAGTCAAAATACTCTTTGAATTTATGTTTACCAAGCAGTATTTTTCCAAAGCTACATTTCAAGGCATTTTTCAATTACAGTTACCAAACAGTATTTGCATTTCACCAAATCCCTTTAATCTAAAGGATTTTGCATTTCTACAAAGGCTTTTCCAAAAGCTGAACCAAACGCACCCATATTCCGTTAACCTTATGTATCGGTTAAAACACAAGAATGTACTCAAGTGAATTTGATTAAAACCCCGATCTTGTTTTCAACTCATTGGTGTGCCAAATCAAATCCATATGGTTTGCCTATACCAAAAATGTGAACGTGTGGACCTCGTGGATTTGATTTTTCCTAGAATACGAGTTGTTGCTCACTTGAGCCTAATAGATGAAACTTCATAATATACGCTTGGAACCCACAGCGTGGGTTAACTCAGTAATAAAGTAACCAAAGGCGAGCTTTCCAAACAACGTGGGAAAAGATAGAGTATGAGAAAACAAGTATTTTGAAATACTCTCGTTCTAATATGAACTTCATAACTTATTCTTCAAGAACATAATTTTTGCATACATTATAATCTGTTCTTTCGCGTTGTATTATTGCTGAAACTAGATCTATTACGTACGTAGATCTTAGAAACACATGGAACCAGCTAAACACAAAATCAAAATCCCTCTTCCATAAAGAATGACTCCAACTGCACTCCTTCATCTCTTCCGTTCTGTCATTTGGGCGGCTCGCATCGTCCACCACTACGGTAGGAGCAATGATTCCCGGGAGGTGGGGTTGGACCCTTTGCCCGGATCTGGAGAGCCGGAGGACTGGTCAGCCGATAAGTAGCCCGCGCCCGGCGCCATCCTCTCCTTCCTGCCTTTAATGAGCATCCTCCCTGCTCATTTGGTTGCAACCACATTCCCAGCAACAGAAGCGAACCAAAGCAAGGCTGCCGATGAACTCAGCAGCTTCTTCTTCCTCGTCTCTCTCTGTTTCCCTCTCTCGGTGGGTTGAAATTCGTGTGCAGATTTAACGAGAAGACGTTTATCCGACATGCGCGAAATGTCTTGCGAGGACGCTCTCCAATTTATAGAGAAAATCGCTTGGTCCTGTATTATAAGTTAGGGGGGTCTTGATTTTTAACTACTGCGGACTGCAAGAGAGTGAGATTCGTAGGACGTGAAGAATGGGTTTTGGAGAAATTTTTAGTCCAAAAGTAAGTGTTTCCTTTTCAAACATTTAGTGCTGAACGCCCGTCGTCCGTGGAAGCTCTATTACGCTACTGATCCTAACGAAATGCCAAGCTTCGACCGAACCATGTAGCTTGGTCTTTAAAAGCTTTGCATCAAGAGGCGTCTAAGTAAATTGCATATTTTTTAGTTCGCCTTTTTTTCTTTAACCTTCAAAGGTGAGCTTGGTCGCTCGGATGAAATATCGGATGGGACAATAAACATCTCAGGAAAAGTGTTAAAAAACCTATTATATAGTATTCCGTTTAGGGCATTTGGTCACCGGTTAGTGGGATTGAAAATGCAAATGCTTTGAGCTAAAGGGTTTGGCGAAATGCAAATATTGTCTGGTAATTATAATTAATATTTGGATGCAATATTGATTAGATTAGGATTTTAGCCTGTTTGGTTATTTGCATTTAGCCAAAAGGGCTTTGGAAAAAATGCAATACCTTGAGCTAAAGGGGTTTGGCGAAGGCAAATATTGTCTGTAACTATAATTAAAATATTGCATTTGGATGCAACTTTGACGTAATTCTATTTTTTTAAACTACCCTTTGTAAATGATTTATTTTTTTATTATTTTTAATTATTTCAAATATTCTTTTATTTTTCGAAAAAAATATTATGTTATTTTAATTACTTTTCTTTAATTATATTATAATTTTAATTATTTCTATTTTTTTAAATTTTTTATTTTTTTTTCCAATTTTTTTTTTATAATTTTTATTACTTTCTTAATTATATTTTATTTTAAATGAATTTATTTTTTTATTTTTTAATTAATAGTTCAATTTTTTTTATTTTAAAAAAAGGATTATGTTCTTTTAATTACTTTCTTACTATTCTATTATATTTTTAATTTTTCTATTTTATTTTTTTAAATTTTTTTAATTTTAAATTCTTATCTTTATATCTTTATATTTTATTATTATATTTTTTTTAATTATTTTAGTTTTAATTTCCAACTTTTTAATTTTTTAATTACTTTCTTTAATTATTA
>JAGVVM010009078.1:0-12502 GCA_019149425.1 Psidium friedrichsthalianum
TCCGTGAGGCGGGTCTGGGGGGGTTCTGTCCATGGTCTCAATAAATGCGAACGTTAGACTATTAACCAGTGTACCAGACGGTCCGTTCCCATCCATCCCCGAGGCAAGTACCAAGACCGCTCGGACTAGACCGTCTAATAATTAATTGTGTGTGTAATATCTAATAAAATTTTCAAACAAAAAAGAATTAGAAATGTTAGTACAACTCTATTCCTGAGATACTGTCGGAAGAAAGTGAACAATTGTCTGGGCTCTTTTGCCTCCCTCCCCCACTTTTCATTTATTTATGGTCATAACTTTTTTATTTTAGCTGCTTTACCTTTTTTCTTCGTTTCTTCCTCATTTTTTTTCCTCATGTGTGGTGCTGTGGACTTATTATGTTGACATGACACTTTATGTGCAAAAGTATTGCCTAGGTTTTAAAAATTAATGATTCGATTGCGGGTTTTTGTTATCTATGTTCTATAAGAAACATATGCATTAGATGTCCCACTAAAATCGGATAGGACTGGACCGACTACCGTATCTTGGTCTGGTCTAGTCCGTCCTTGATCCCCAAAATTTGGGGATCGGGGTTACCAGCCTGGGTCAACCGGTTTCATGCCGAGACCGGACCGTACCGGACCATACACACACCTACATGGATATTTCCCAGAGTTTCCGGGGGGGAGGGGGGGAGAGAGCTGAGTCGTATCGCCAATCTACAGTGGTTTGCCCATTATATACACGCGAGAGAAGAGACCTGCGATTCGCTCAGAAAAACGTTATCTACTTCCTTCGCAGGGAGTTCTCTTTGACTACTCCTTGCGAGTCAGAACCACGTCTTAATCTTCACGCCGATATGAGCTCTTCCGATGCTTGCTGGGTTGCTTTTTTCCGACAACAGTTCAAGAGGGTCGGTTGTGCAGGGAAAGATCAAGCGCGCAGTACGCCGTGCAGAAGCAAAATGATCGTCATCAAGTCACGGTTGGTGATGCGAGAAGTGAGAAGAACGTGAGAGAACAGTCTCTTCTCGAGCTTGCGGGTTGCTTTTCCGACAACAGTTCAAGAGGGTCGGTTGCGCAGGGAAAGATCACGCGCAGCGCCGTTGCAGAAGCAAAGATGATCGTCATCAGGTCACGGTTGGTGATCGAGAAGTGAAGAAGAACGTGAGGAGCAAGCCTGGCGAGGCTGCTCCGATCCCGGTGACCTATTTCCCCAGTGGAACTCGGCCATCTCTTCTTTGAGAACGGTGATTGCAGCACTGATGTTTGCAAGAGCTCATGGCTTCGAAATTTTTCTTACAGGGGTCCGTGTCGAAGCCCGATTAACTAACACAGGGCTGTCATGGACGGCATGTCGTACGCGTTCCCGAGTTTGGTTCCTCGGAATCGGGATTGAACGCATGCGCAGCCCGAGAGTCCCTTATAGGTTTTGTTGAACTGGCTTAGTTAGAAAGCGGTAGGAGGAATCTAAGCATGTTTTGATTCATTTTTCTCTACTCTTCTCTTCTCCTCTTCTGAGGAGTTGTGTAATTCACAGTTTGCATGTTCTTGTTATTGATTCTCTTGTTCTGGAACTCCTCGAATCTCGCTTGCTTCACAGAATATGCAGACCGTGTACCCCGTACTTTTATTCGAAAGGCGAAATCGACGTCTTATTATTATTGTTATTATTATTATTTTACTTTCAAAACAATCTCTGTACTTTTTTGAGAAATTTTAGTGTTTTGTTTCTTAAATTGTTCTAATCAACGTGATCGATTTTAAGGTAGGTTTAGAATATATTTTGTTAAAATCAGTTTTTAATTTTTAAAACCTGAAATCTACTCCATTTACCTTGGAACTTGAAATCTACTCCATTTACCTTGGAACCTAGCATGTTTGATCCCATTCAAGGTCTACTCGAACCTATTTTCCTTTTGTTTCCCTTTTTCACATCAATATAACATGCACAATAAGACGGTCGTGAGGATTGAACGAGTGAGGACGAACTGTGGGTGAGCGAGAAAGAGAGTGAGGCGTGAGAGAGAGAAGTCATGAAGTGTCTGAATGAGGTTGGAGAGAGTGGAGAAGAATAAAGAAATAGAGAAAAAGATGTCAAGAAACACAGGGCATTTTAGGCTTTATGAAATCGGTTCCAAATTCATTACAATTAGTCAGATTTTTAGGTGATTCCTCACTCTGAATTGGGAATCGGATTGATTTTCAAGGTAACCCAGTTCGATTTCGAGTAGAACCGATTTGATTGCACAGTCTTAATTTCGACCATAGAACAACTTTTAGATCCAGACTAAATCGAAAGAAAATGCTTCATAAATAGGAGGAAAGCAAGAAAGGAAACAAAGAACTGAATCAATTAACGAAGAGGGAAGGGAGTGAGAGATTTAGGTCAAACTCTCCCCACTCCATGGAGATAGAAGAGGGAAAGTTGTGTGGAGATGAGAGGGAGAGGAGAAGAGGAGGCTGGCTGCCAGCAACCGAGGCTAGGGTTTTGCCGCTCTAGCTCTGCAAGTCTCAACTGGTTTCCAAACCCTAGGATTCTCTATCTCATGAGTTCTTGGAGATGATTTATGCTATCGAATATGCAGGATAACAAATACAACTCCGTTGCTTCAAAACTCGGATCGTGACCTGCCTTGTTGCAGGCCACGACACGTCCGTCGAATGGGTACTCCCATACAACGACTGCCTGCGTAGAAAACGTGGGCTTCAAGGTAAATTAGTCATTGGATTCAAAGTCTTCGAAAGGAAAGAAAATCCCCAAGAAACGAAGGAAATCCGCCGATTGCTGTAGAATTTCCCACGGCCACTTTCTTAGTCAATAAGGACGTTCGTCGTCATGTGAACTTGGTACGAAACCGGCATGCCACGACGAATATCCGCTCCCTTAAAAGAATGATCCCAACACATCATCCTTAAAATGGGTGTTCCAAATACGTACTCTCCTGGAAATTTCTAGGAAATTCCGAAGGAAGCTGGTTGGATTAGGGTTTAACAATCAATGGTGACCGCCTTCGACATCATATATAGAGGAAGGGACTCTAATCCCCCATCAAATCAAAGAGCTCCGAAAAGTTCACTATTCTTGCTCAACACACCTTCCGCCACCTCCACCGTGGTCGGTATGAGTCTCTTCTCTGGTTCGTTCTCGGGTCGCCTCTCTGGTGATGCAAAGAGGGTGAATTGCGAAGGGGAAGACCGCATGCGGTTCGATTCGAGAAGTGGCAAAGATCACGTCATGAGCAAAGAGGAAACGAAGGAAATCGTGAAGAGAGAGCCCAATTCCCCGCCCATCCCGGTGGCTTATTTCCCTGGCGGATCTCGGCTCTCTCCTCTCTGAAGAAATGAAAATCCAGATCAATTCATTGCGAGTAATAATATGTTCTGATTCTCTCTATTTTGTTCTTTCGTGGGGAGAAGCATAACGTAGCATTTTTCACTTGTTTTTATTATAGCTTCCTTCAATCTTCGTGGATTAACAAAAGGGTTACGAAGTTGCAACTTTTGGTAATCCAACCACACTAGTGACTTGACACCACGTTAGGGCAACATGCCAATTGACACCATATTAGAACAAATTACACCAACCTTGTACATGACACTCACGAACGTTAATGACTCGAAAATGACAGAATTTAGATAAGTTTGGATTCGTTTTTCATGGGAAGAAACCCTCCATCTCTCCATCTTATTAAATCAAAGTTTATACGATCCAGACAAGGTCAAAAACCGTACAAGAATGGAGACGAATGCCAAATATGGGCGAAGCTTTAGATGGGCATGAGTCGGATCCGAATCAGATCGGGTGTAGATCATTTAATTTTTATTGATGAATTGATTCAGATCGGATCATTTTTTGAGTAAACAATGCAGTTTAGCAGCAAGAGTTTTTCGATCATACTCAAATAATCAAATTTTGAATGTCAGAATATATGATATTGCATCTTCTCATCAGAGGCGCCCACTCTAGATGACTTCATCAAATTCAAGAGTTTTCCCCATCCAAGGGTATTTTCGTAAAATTGAAGTCGCGATCTCTTTGACGTCTTGAAAAATTTTCAAGGTTTAAAACGAAGAAATAATCGAAGGTCAGATTTTCAAGGTCTAAAAATCGTGTAATTTAATATTCGAATGAAGAAATTATGTACATTTGAAGTTCTTGAATTAGAAATTCCGCCAACCCAAACGTGACGCGTCAGCGTAGCAACTAAGATTATAATTCTTTGCTCCTATTAGACTCGACGCTAGGAATATGCGACTCTAGCCCACGAATCTCGACTAGCTCTAGAACCTTTGGATCATCCTCCCCACCTGTCGTCCGAGATGATTTATGCTCCTGAATACACTCGATGATACAAAATGTCGTCACATGACACGACATGTGTCACATATATCGTCACCTAACGTGTCCCGTAATCGCACGACACATCATCATACAATGCTGAATCATCATGGGCCACGACATGTCATGGACCAAACCCCGTAGTCGCATACAACAAGCGCCTCCTGATTAGCAGCAAAAACACGGGGCTCTCAAGCTGTTGAAACTTGGGCTACAAGATAAAATTACTCTTTAGATATTTAAAGAAATTAGTTTTGGCACGTCACATAACACGACATATCGTCACATGACGTGCCACATAATCGCAGGACAAGTCATCATACAACACCCAAATCATCGTGGGCCCCGGCACGTGGTGGACCGAACCCCTAGTCGCATATGACAAGTACCTCTTAATATGCAGCAAAAACACGTGGCTCTCAAGCTGTGGAGACGTGGGCTATAAGATAAAATTAGTCATTAGATATTCAAAGAAGTTGAAGTTTCCTCTGTGACCCATTGAAGCCGACAACTTCGTCATCCTTACTCTTGGCCTTCCTAATTACGAATGTTACCTTAGATATTCGAAGAAGTTGAAGTTTCCTCCGTGACCCCATCGAAACCGACAACCTTGTCATCCTTAAACTTGGCCTT
This sequence comes from Psidium friedrichsthalianum, assembly GCA_019149425.1. NCBI lineage: Eukaryota > Viridiplantae > Streptophyta > Magnoliopsida > Myrtales > Myrtaceae > Psidium > Psidium friedrichsthalianum. Next base: position 4,957 of record JAGVVM010009078.1, read on the forward strand.
CCTAATTACGAAGTTACCCCAGAAATTTAGAGGAATTTCAGGATGAAGCTGACTGAGCTAGGGTTTCACAATTGGCATAGTAATCCCTCATGAGGGTGGAGAATTAAACTAAGGAATTTACCAAGAGGGAGTTCAAGTCCTTGCCCACCCCGGTGGCTTACTTCCTCAGTGGACATCGGCTCTCTCCTCTCTAAAGAAAACAACCATTGCATCACTTAATTGCGGACAATTTTGTTCCATTTGTTCTGATTGTATTACCAACAGTTTATCGTTCTTATTGTTGCGACCCTTCCCAAGACAAATCTCAAAGGGGTTCGTGAGCGGATGCAAGCAATCTCTCGCATGATAGCGCTTGACGGCCTGGATGTAATCCATATAGTTATGATGTGCCTATTGCTAGACAACGTAATTCGTGTGTCTATGTCTATGATGCCAAAGATACGAAATGTAAATCTGTCCATGATGTGAGATTTTGTGTGATCTTTTTGTCTTGTACTAAGCGTGACAATATTTAATTGGGTTGGTAAATGGACCTGTCCAAACCTTTGATACCATGTCAATTGTGTGGGATCACTGTCTACTGTTCTAAAAACTTAAGATGTTAGATGAATGCGTGAATTGCTATTTAATTATTTTGTCACGATTGCCTTCACTTGTTTGTCCTTTTCCTTTTCTTTTTTCCTTTTTGGTTCTAATTTTATCCAATAACGTGTTCATAGCTTAAAGTGAAGAATATGGATGTGTATCATATCACTAGCATGAATTGGGTCCAGCTTAGATTGGGTGTGGGCCATTGAATTTGTATTCATGAAAATGAGTCAACATGGGATAAATGTATCAATTTAAGTCGAGTCATTCTCGACCTGATCCAACTCACCCATTTGGCGAGCCTGATGGGTGTGAAATCGGTATGCCACACCGAATAATTCTTTGTATCACATATTCTCCTAGAAACTGCTAGGAATCGCGGGAGGAACCTGATTGAGTTAGCGTTTGACAATCAACATACTGTTCCTTTCCACCTTCAACATTATAGATGGAGGGAGGAAGAGACTCTGATCTGCATCAGATCAAAAGCTCAGAAAAGTTCCCATGTTTCCACTAGAGATCTAAATATTGGCGGCAACAAAAAAAAATCAGCCGAATGAGTCTCTTCTCTAGCTGGTTCCACGGTTGCTTCTCCAGTAATACGAGGAGTGTGAATGGCGAAGGACAAGATTACGTGCGATCTGATTCAAGAAGCAACAAAGTTCATGTTCGTGAGCAGAGAAATCAAAGGAATTGCGAAGAGGAAGTCCAAGTCCCCGCCATCACAATGACTCATTTTCCCGGTGGATCTCAGCTCATTCGTGTGGTGCTCCAAAAGCACCCAATGATTGTTTTTTTTTTTCCTAGTCCAGGATTACCTTTTGCAATATTCTTTCGTTGTATATAACTTAACACAAATCTAGTAATTAACTTGTAATTACAGTCAAAAGTTTAATTTAAACCAAAGAGAATTGGACGTTAAAATCAAAAGTAAATTTGGCACTGAAAACTAAAGCAATCGCAACGTAAGTAGAAAGACCTTGAAACACTGCAAGTGATTCCCGCAAATACAAAATGAATATGCAGCGTAAATAGTAGAATGCCCTTTTGGTTTTATCTAAGAGTGTAGATAAGTCTATTCTACACATTCAAAATCCTTTCAACATTACTCAATTTGGGATTTAAATAGAGATCGTGACGGCAAATTGTTGTGTTAGTTGCTCTCTAAATAGTAAATATCGGCTAATTAGGATCGTGCCCCTAAATTATTGCCAAAAGGAGAAAGAAAAATGGGGGGGGGGGGAGGTGTGGTTGGTGGTTTGGTTGGGACTCTTTCAACATTTAGTTTTAGACGCGACGAGCATGGGATTGTTGTAGAAAAAGTAAAGAAAACAAATGAAGAACGACTACTTTACGTGTCCAAGAACTGGTCAACGTCACGAGTTTGAAAATTGGTCTCGCTGTCAAGGACAGATCACCAAGCCAATAGTACAACGACACAACAAAAAGAAGAAGAAGAACGAAGAAGAAGAAGAAGGGTCCCAACTGCGAAGGCCATCTCTTGGAAAAACCCCAGATAGTTCCAAGAACCTGAGGGTCCTCCCATTTCTTGGAAGCCAAGGTCATTAGAAAGTCCATCTCAACAGGACCCATCACATCGCTCTCAAGGACACATCGCCAAGCCATAATAGCAAAGCGACACAACAAAAAGAAAAGAACGACGAAGAAGAAGGGCACCAACTGCGAAGGCTAAGGTGCATAGAAGGTCGAACTCGATAAGACCCTTTTACAATTAATATGAGATAATAATAATAAATTCGACACATGTAAAAATTATCTAACGAGAGATGAGAGAGGAGTGAGCCCACATATGCAAAAACGAAATAACGCGGTATCATATTCAAAAATTTAATTCAAAATTTAAGTTGATAGATGATGAAAATCACATAAATATAAAGGATGTGCGTGACCTACTCACAATAGAGATGAAACAATAATTTCAACAAAGGCCACATCACTTGAAAGCTTTATCGATATGTCTATATATATTGCGAAAGAATAGGCAATTTTCTCACGGCAACTCAGCAGCAAAGTTAGCTATTACAACAGCTTCAGCTGTTCTTCAAGAGAACCGACCAAAGTACAGATTTCTCAGCCTCTTCTGCTCGTAGCCCTCATCGATCATGAGTCTCTTCTCGAGCCTTTTCAGTTGCTTCTCCAACCATTCAAACACTAGAGTGATCAGCTCGGGAGGAGGAGAGGATCGCTCGAACAAGGGCCGCTCCGTGAGCAAACCTGGCCGTGTCGAAGGCAAAGGCGAGTCGAAGAAGAACAGCTCCAGGAGCAAGTCCAAGCCTCCTCCGATACCCATGAGCTATTTCCCTGTCGGATCTCAACTTTCCCGTCTTTGAGTCCATCCGAAACCTGAAGACCGTCAGTGGTCATCTTTTCTGTGCAAGAGGATTAACATATTGCTTCCTTAACTTATTTCTTAAGAAATTGTTTGGAACTGAATATACAGCACAAAGAAATGTTCCTTTTGTCTATGAGGTTAATGTGTAGTATTGTGTACGAATATCAATCATCTTCACGTGTAAGAATAGTCAAAAGCTTCTTTTGATTTATTTCTTAAGAAATTGTTTGGGAACTACGAGACTCGATTCATTGAGTCAAACGAGAAGAGGACCTAGTACTCGATCGTCATTGTGGGAGCAAAGTGAGCACACGCCGGTGGCACTCGGGGCAGCGGAGTCAAGGCGGTGATGGCGGAGTAGTATGCTCGAGAGGGTCGAGCGGTGGTAGTAGAGAGTTAAATACGTGGAAGCGAAGAGAGAATATTGTGAAGTTGTGTTGCGATGAAGAGTGAAGAAGAAGGGATTGGGTTAAATGGGTTTAGACTAGACCCATTTAAGACACACCTATTTCGGCCTTCTTGTTTGTAAAGCTCGCTATGACTCATCTGAGAAATAAAGAGTGACCTGTTAATGATCCGTTTAAACAAAGATGGATTCATAAATGGGTTTTATACCCATTTTGACAGCTGTAGGCACAACCTTGGGGTACGAGGAAATGATCACCACACTCTGAAGTTTGACATTTCGGAAAATATTTTCTAAGAAGTCAATTTTTTGAACTCTTGTTTCGCTGAAATTCGAAAATGAACAAGAATTTATTTTCCGTCATTTGAAATGAAAACTTGCTTTTACCAGAGGGATGTGCACCATTCGTGCAATATAAAGACTATATCTGTGTGTCTAAATGTATGCTTTATCATCAAATTAAGTTTTCATAACATAAGTACTTAGTATATTGTAAGCAATTATTTTTTCTTTATGCAACTTGGTCTGCGATGCCTAGGTCTTGAGCTCGGCATTAGGGTACTTTGGCCCGAGTGCAGTAGTCCGAGCTTGGTTGTTGAGGTCTTAGAGACTTTGGTAGGCTCACCTCAAAAGCTAGAATCTAGTGAGCTTAAGCCTCGCGAGCTTGTTGCTAGCCAAAGAAGAAAGGAAAAAAAAAACTAGACTTTTCTTCTCTTTTCCTTCTTCTTTTTTTTTTTTTGTGGCTTGGTGAGCTCTCCTCCAGCCGATATTCTCGTCCTAACCATTGTCAAAAAAAAAAAAAGGAAAAGAGAGGAAAAAGGAAAAAAATTAAAATTAAAGTATTATTGAAATTTTTCACATCAGCAATGGTTGTGCCTTGTCCATATGGTGCTTCACGTTCACGGACTTTTTGCCAAATTGGTCGGATATGCTCAACTAAAAAACATGAAAAGAGTTTAAGATTCAATTTGACACAATCAAAAAGTTTAAAGACTGGATGGGTTTAGAAGTTTTTGAACAATTTTTTCGAATATGCTATAATGTTCATAAATTTACAAGTTAAATTACAAATTGTGTATGTCATTCTCTAGAGCGTTACACGTAAGGAATTTCATTTCGTCCACTGATTATGTCCAAAAACAAAAATCACAAAAGAGGGTTCAGACATTGACATTCTCGTCTACAGTCTTTAATTTTGGTAAATGAGCTCATTCCTTCGGTAGATGAGAGTTTCTGCTTTATGACTACTTGTACAGAAAACATTTTTACTCCGATAACATACTTCAATAAATAAACCCTAACTTCAAGTGCAAATTGCATGCAGAAACTCTTGGAGGCGTTGAGCAAAGGAACAAGACGACATGTTCCTAGAAGTAACCTCGTACCTTAACCACCATTAGCAGAAGGAAGAAAGAAAAGTACATACCAAATTCGAAACCCTAACACCACGAGTCGGAACTAATCTTAAACCACGTGGTAAATTAGAATTGGTCTCGCACCCAATTTTTTATTTTTTATTTTGTGGTGCACATCACCAAGCCAATGACTTGACGACGCGTGGATCTTGGTCAAGAAAATGAAATGGGAAGTTTCATAGAAGAATCTTCCACACCGTAGACTCCAAGGAAAGGAAAGAGGGGCTCTTCCAAATTTAATAAGATTGAAGCTCGTGGAATGTATTATATATTATCGAAATCTAATCAAGTATATAATGGGTCTAATCACGAAACGTGGTCTGCGCATCAACCGATTGACTTCATCAAATGTTTGTTAAAGAAAGAGTTTACATTAGCTGCAAATCAATCAACTTCAACTTTCGGTCACCGTTTCGAATCCAATTGCTCGATCTCGGAAAATCTCGGTCCATTTGTGGCGTAGGTTAGCCTTGTACGCCGAGCGTTGGATAACTCTGGCTTTATCCAACTCTCGATAGTTTTTTTTTACCAAACAACTGCGGATCCAATCATAACTCGGGTGGTATGACCGTGATTGGACTGCTCAGGAGGAGCGATAGCTATAGTTCAAACGGAACATTCACCACATCGGTCTCTCCGATTATTATCTTTTGCTTTTACTAAATCAAAATCTGCTGTTCACAGCACTTTGACATTTTTTTTTAAATACTTAACATCAAAAATAATCCATAAAATTGGAAATATAGACACGTAAAAACATATATAGTTTTTTCATTAAGTTCTTGGAATTTAATATTATTATTGCTTGCTTTTGCTCAAGCTGAAACAAAAAGAAAATCTTGGAATTGGTGGGTCAAAGCAAGAAACACGGTATGCTACAGCTCTGATTGACTTGATTCAAACATGCTTGCTAAAGAGAAACAACGCGCTTGAATTCTCTGCCTTTTTTTCTTGGAAGCTAAGGCCAAGGCTCTCAAAAGCTTTATCACTATATATAGTTGAAGAAGAATCTTGGTTTTCCACCAAAAAACTCAGAACAGAAAGTTCTCAACTACAATTCCTCCAATTGTTCTTAAAGAAAATCAGCTGAAGTATTGAATTCTCAATCATGAGCCTCTTCTCAACCTCTTCAGTTGCTTTGCCGATCATTCCAACAGTAGGGTGATTAGCTGCGAAGGCGAGGATCTCTCGAACAAGAGCCATTTGATAAGCAAAGACGGCAACGTCGAAGGTGAAGCCGGACTGAAGAAGAATAGCTCCAAGAGGAAGTCGAAGCCACCTCAACGATTCGGTGGCTTACTTCCCCATTGGATCTAACCTCTCTCTCTCTGAGTCCTAAAAGAAACTGAAGACCATTAAGTCATTGAGATCTCTTTTTTTTATTTTTTTGCAGGAAGGTTTCTATACGATCTGTGGTATTGGTTCATAATATGTTGAATATAAAGCAGGTGAAACTGTTTTTTTTTGTTTTCTTTTTTGTGAGGTTCAGAGTTTTTGTGTTCATGTTATCACATTATCTTTATGTGAACGAATAGTCAAAAGTTGCTTTCTCTTTGCTTGTTTCATTAGCCCTCTTCCCTTTCAAGTCAATTCCCCAGTCCTAAGATGAAGACCAGAACATGGACTATATGCATGAGCCCACAATGTGCAGCATACCCAATTGGGAAAAAAAAAAAACATCACAAAAAGAAGGTCGGCCCTTAAATCTATGGGTGCGAATTATGTGAATTTGGAATAAATTATTTTATCATATTGTTTGAATCAGTTATTAGAAAAACTTGAGCCCGAGTCTATTGGGCCTAATTCCCTTAAGAAAAAGCCTAACGTAACAATTCAAGTCCCAAATCTATCCGAATTTTTTTTATCTCAAGAAAATTCTCCAACTTTTTAGATTCAGTTTCAAATCTTCCCGTAATTTTTTTGTCTCAAGAAAAAGCCGTAAATTTTATGTCCAGTCCCAAATCTATCCAAAATATTTTTTATCCAAAAAAATCACCAATTTTTTACTATAACATATCTACTGCATTAACCCTCTTTATCCAAAAATCGCCGTTACATTAAGTTCTTTATTGCTTTGAGATTTTTTATTATTATATATTTATTTCATTTTTTGAAGACTAAAAAATTTATTTTAAATTATTTTTATTCTTTAATTATTTTTTATTTTTTAATTACTTTCTGTTTTTTGAAAAAAATACTCTTCAAATGTGTTTCTCAAAAAGTTTGTTTACGGGGAACAAGCAAAAGTGAGTTATTGGTTTTGTTTCTTGTTTCTGTTCGCAGAATGTTTATCTATTTGTTTAAAATTGTTCCCTGAATCTTTAGGAACAGCTGTTTTTTACCATAACGTGTTTCTGGAGCTTAGCATATGCAACCTTAATATTTTAGGTGATCTGCTACTAAGTACTCCTGAATTATGGTTCGAAATCGCTGCATGTCCCATAGTGGATAAAAAGAGAGAAAGAAACGAAATGAACAGATAAAAAATATGTAAACAATTAAGAAATATCTACATTGAAAAAACTGCAAAAATCGTCTACGTGAGGTTGGTTTTGTCCAGTTGTAACAATAATAGTGACAGCTAACGTCTACGTGAGCAATTTCCGACCAAACGGGTCAGACAGTCTATTTAGCAAGTCATCAAAAAGTTTAGACTATAATTATCAAATTAAAAATTTATGTTGAATTAGCATCCGTACAACAAGTTTAGAATGTTGATTTTGGTATTTTTCTCAATTTCAAATTTAAGTTTGCAATAGCACAATAAAAGGTTCAAGCAATATT
>JAGVVM010009079.1:0-16817 GCA_019149425.1 Psidium friedrichsthalianum
CTGCACTGACGTGGATATTTTTTTTAAATAATATTTTAAATATTTTAATTTTTTTTTTATTTTCTTCTCTTTACCTTTTTTTTTTTGGATTGAAGCCGGCAAGGGTTGACACCAACCCTCATCTGCCAAATCGAGGCTGCAACGCCATCACCTAATCTTGGCATTGGGGCCTCGCTTGGGGCAGTGCGCCCTTGGTGTGACTGGTGAGGGCATCGACAAGGGTCACAACATCCTTGTCCAATGCTAGTGAGGATCAACCAGCCACCCTTGCCACCTTAGTCCGAAATAAAAAGTAAAGAGAAGAAAAGAAACAAACAAAAAAATTAAAAAAAATTCAAAGAATATTTAAAAATATTTATGTTAGCATCGGCTGTACCACATAGGATGTTAGTGTCAAGTCCATGATTGCCGATCAAATTATTTGGATGGACTCAATTGACAAAATGTGAAAATATTTATGACTAAATTTTGTACAATTGAAAGGTTGAAAATTGAATTGGCCACAATGCGATAAGTTTATGATATTTTTTGGATAATTATCCCCTAAAAATCCTGCAGTAGCCTCACTATGTTTGTAATATTTTAACAACAGATGCTTACCTCAAATAATATCTGCTGCAGGAGATCCTTTTTTCCTGTTTAATGTTGGGTACAAGTGATATCTCGGATATTAGCAAGATTGATATTCGGATCACCCTTTGCTGCTATATAAATCCCCATATCATAGGCAACTCACTCCCACCCAACTTGGACATTCGACAGCAATAAATGATTTTCTCAAGGTATATGGGACACAGTAACCAGACCAACAGATCGTCGAGTACTTTGGATCTCCTGATTAGTTAAAAATTATTAAGTAAATTAAGACTCCATTTTTTCATAAAATAAATAATTAGAAAAATCTCTTTCTAAAAATAATCATCTGTATAGTTTAAAATAATTAGACCGTAAAAGTATGTTGTCATTATCGTCAATAATATATGTCTAAATATTTTCGTGGACGATAAAAATATTTTTGTCATTCATGTTTCTAAACGACATAAGTGATCATTCTTAAGATAATATTTTCAAATCATTTTATTTTTTACAAAAGAAACTGAGCCTAAGTCAATTACATATCAAGAAATAATTGGACCTACGCAGATTCTATGGATTTTTTTTTTTAATGTTTCGTGCTTAACTCTATCCAACATATGTCCCAAAATATGATAACATGCAACATTTTTTTTTACGCATTCACTCGTGGCCTCATTAGGCCTCCCAAGCAAATGAAATGCCGACATGGAGCCATGCCCATGATTTTTAATTTCGATGGATATGGACAGAACCATGTGTCTTCCTGAACTTCAAATCGTGTCCTGAACTTCAATCGTGTACTTCTTTGTTTTTGGGCCATTGTGAAATTGGACTGAAGATTGGAGAAGCTTTTTCTCAACTACTAGATGAGTGACCAAAAGCCCTACCGACTGAGCAGCCTTGCTATAAAGCCAGTGCTTGTGCAGATATCCACTGTGAAAAGTGACATTTAAAGAACATTACATTCCTCACCCCAATTCGCATTGTACAATTTTGGAACGCATTCATTCTTCGTTGACAATTTAAATTAGCTGCGCTACTTAAAGTTCTTTAATAAAACTCATACCTACTAGACCCACCTTTCCAAAAACGTGTTAATTTCTTTTAACCACCTTTGGTGACTTTTTTTTTTCTCTTTCCAGAAAGAAAGTAAATATTTGCATCATTTTCTCAAAAAGGAAAAAATCGGTCCTAGGAGATCAGTAAACGCGAATGGTCACCTGTCACTTTCAAGAAATGTCTGTGTAGAGCAAGAAAATGGTTTTCCGAAATGTATCGATTCTTTATGCACACCTCCGGTTCCATACATTACTGTCTCCAACACAATCAACTTTGCTGAAAGACATTGAAGAAATGTTTATTGTTTATTTAGGTTCCGTCCGTTTTACGGAAAACAAATTCTAGAAAAACGCTTTTTTAGATTTTCTGATGTTCGGTTCACGCAAAATAAATGCGTCAAGAAAAACATTTTCCATCCATAAAAAGAACACATTCAAAAGTTCGGAAATGGTTTCATCTTTTTAAGAATAGAAAAATATTTTCCCTAATCTTTTCTCTGTCCACTCATTAACATTCCTCTTTTATTGTTTTATAATTTTATAATTTCTCCTTTTAATTTATTTAATATTTTTCTTTTTATTTTTAATATTTTTTATTTTCTTTCAAATTCTTTTTTCCTTCTTCTCGGTTGGGTGCCAACCCTGGTGACGGCTGGCACTCGAGACCGACAAGCTTGGGTTCGCAGAGGCTAGCAACGTCGCATAGGCAAGCAAGCCTCGAGTGAGGTGACCCTCGCTAGCCTGTGGCGAGGCTCGACCTCACCTGAAGTCGATAAGAAAAAGAAATTAAAAAAGATAAAAAATTAAAAAAAATGAGAACTCGATTTAAAAGAAAAAAGAAAAAGAAGATAAATAATAGATAGAAACTAAAATAAAAAAATTATTAAAGGTAGTGCACAGAGGAACGATTTTAATACCGAGCATCGAAAAATATTTAGCAATTTATTTTCAAGTTTCAATCGAATAGCAGAAAATGTTATCATTTTTCTTGAAAACGATTTTTTGAAAAATATTTTTCAGAAATATCTCATTTTTCCTCCAAAGCCTTAATTTAAAAACGCGGAAACTGGGTTTCTACTCCCGACCCATGTAAAGCTACACCACAGACTGTAGAACAATTGGCTCGTAGGGAATCCCCGTATCCCTTCCAATTAAAGAAAGTGATTGCAGCATGTCGAGAAATGGGTCTGTTGATCAAGAATTAACTTTTTCAATTCACGCATAACTTATCACCATTCTAACTATCATCGCTTGTTGAAATTAATGCCTCTTAATGCCGGTTTATACAATAGAGTTCTGCCATAAAGGAACATTTTTATACATATACGAGCCCAATCGCTTGTCTTCCCATAGAGCTCTCCCTCTTCTCCCCAATGGAACCGAATGGAAGGAGAAGCGTCTTTAGGTTCACCGACGACGATGACGAAGATAGGATGGAGACAACACACGGTTCTCTCCAACAAAACCACCAAGAAAACACCTGACCGAGACCTCCACTTTAGCCCTTCAAGACCTTCATATACATGCACAACCATGGTGAGCATGAACAACCTAATAATCCCGCCTCCGATGATCCCGGGATCGCCGTGGACGCTCTCTCCTCTCCGAACACCATCTCCTTCCCTCCTCTACACCTGCATCGCCTCGCTTCACCGGTCCGAGGGCCAGATCCACGCGGTTGCTGTCTCGAAAGACCTCATTTTCACTGGATCCAACAGCTGCCGGATCCGGGCATGGAGAAAGCCCGACTGCACAGAGCGCGGGTGCCTCAAGGCCAGCTCAGGTGAGGTCCGCTCAATGCTGGCCCACGGCGACATGCTCTTCTCCTCACACAGGGATCACAAGATAAGGACGTGGAAGTTCAGCGCTTCCGATGATTTTTTGTCCAAAAGAGTCTCAACCCTACCAAGAGAAGAAGCTCATTTCCATGGTTCTCTAGGGCAAATAATCCCAATCAACAACACAAGGATTGCATCTCTTGCATGGCTTATTACCGTGCGGACGGGCTATTGTACACCGGCTCACATGACAAGAGCGTCAAGGTTTGGCGAGTTTCTGACAACCGATGCGTCGACTCATTCGTGGCGCATGACGACCCCGTGAATGCCGTGGTGGCAAACCAAGATGATGGGTGCGTGTTCACTTGCTCCTCCGACGGGTCAATAAAGATATGGAGGAGGGTGTACAAAGAAAGCTCTCACACCCTAACCATGACCCTGAGGTTCCAACCGTCACCGGTCAATGCACTAGCCCTAAGCTCGTGTTCAGACACTGGCATTCTCTATTCAGGTTCATCGGATGGGGTCATAAACTTCTGGGAAAAGGAGAGGATGTCTTATCGTTTCAACCATGGAGGTTTCTTGCAAGGCCACCGCTTTGCCGTCCTTTGCTTGAAGTCGGTCCAAAGGCTCATATTCAGCGGCTCGGCGGACGCAACGATCAGGGTTTGGAGGAGGGAGGAAAGGAGTTGCTTCCACGACTGTCTAGCTGTGATAGATGGGTGTGGAGGGCCTGTGAAGTGCCTAGCTGCTTGCTTGGAGATGGACAAGGTTAATGTGAAGGGTTACTTGGTGTATAGTGCGAGCTTGGACCAGATTTTTAAGGTTTGGAGGGTCAAGGTTCTTCCCGAGGAGGACAATGAGGCTTCTTTGGACGATGATAAAAATTCCGACACGGTGGCAATAGTGATAGAAAGAGTCATTTAAGGATAGGAGAGAGGGAATCATATGAGATGAGCCCTGTCTTGTCTCCTTCATGGGTAGAGAAGAAGAGGCAAAGCAGCTTCTCTCAGTAGGTGTTGAAAGGACATGGTGGAGGGGAATTTATGCGTTGCATCTCATTTCTCATGGATGTTTTGTAATATTTCTCTCTTTTGTGATGCATTCTTGAGGAATTTCCTTCGATTTCTTTGTCTTTTTGGGTTATATTGTTGTCGAGCAACTGTATTAATAGAGGTGATCTTATCTTGATGGCACGTCTGCAATTAATACAAAAAAGAAAGATCCTATATGATTTTGAAATAATTTGCACGCATATCATCACAATCTAAACACCCCATATTATCATGTCTATTATTTCAATAAAGATTTATACGAAACAAGGATCCCTGATGAGATGCTTAACATACATAATTCAAATAAGTTGTTAGCCTAATAGTTTGACAATACTATTAGTTATTTCTAATCACACAATCTCCAAAACAATGAGTGCTTTATACAAAACACGTGGTGATGGTATGTGAGTCTACGATTGAAATTGTACAATCCCTAATAATACAGTCAGGAAAACATTTCCCTAATAAAATGAGCCTAATGCAGGAAAACTATCAATTCAGTATTGAACAGACACCTTGCATATCACTAGCGTGGCAACCCACAAGTGCTCCATGTTAGCGTACCATATAGGATAGCTGACAATGAGTGGACGCCACGTCAGCTATCTTTAACGGTAATTAGCGGGAATGACTGTATTATAATTTCAAGAAATTATTTACAACTAAAATGGAAAATTTTAGAATTTAAATTGAGAAAATTATCCAAAAAGTCCTAAACTTATTGCAATTGTACCAACTCAATTCTAATTTTTTTTGTTTTACCAACTCAGTCCTAAACCTTTTGCAATTATGTCAATTTAGTCAATTTGATCAATTTTGACTGATTAGCGCCGTCGTCCAGCAGCATAATATTTTAATATTTTTTGATTTTTGATTTTCTTTTCTGTTATTTTATTTTTTATTTTATTTTTTCAATCTTCTTCTTCCTCCGAACAGCGAGTTTGGGCGAAGCTCGCCCTTACCTCGACCTCGCCAGATCTAGGTTGTTGAGGCTTGGCCTTACGCAGCCACGGGGAGGTCAGCCTTGCCCAATCATTACCTCTGGCAGGTCGTCGGCCAAAGGAGGAAAAAGAGGGAAGAAGAAAAGAAAGAAAAAAATAATAATGAAAAGGGAAAAAAAACTAGAACAATTGCAATAGGCTTAGAAATTTTTTGGTAATTTTCTATTTAAAATTGGATACACGATAGGTTTAGGACTAATCTGGCAATTATCCCAGACAACGCTGGAAAAAACATGAACATATTAGACCTTAACCACACTAATACTCTTCCATAACTTCGACTATATGTGCCTGGCTCATTCAACATCACCAATGGCATTTCCATAATCCAATATATAAGTCCAAAAGGGTTCTCCAGAAATTATAAGGACCTTGAGGAAAACTTTTAGACTATCACGTGGAACACTTTCCTATCCACCATTGTACTATCAGATTCCTTCTTTATTTATTGGGTCCTTTCGCTTTCGAGGAAGTGATGAAAGTTGTGTCTGTTATAGGGCATATTTAGGCGAGAGAGAAGAAACGATGGAGTTCCGACCGGCATTAATGGCAACCCAAGACTTGGTACTAATCTTAGCATCGACATGCAGTGATGATAGTAGTTAGGGCACACACATGAAAACGTTTCGTCACTGGAAGTTTGGTGAAAAAGAAATAAAAGATTCCTCTTTATTTAAGGCCAACATGGACACCGATCAATGTTTACCTAGAAAGGATTATTATATTAACTTCCCTTGGAAATTTTAATGATGACTCAACAATTTTTACTCATCTAGCTATTTCACTAAATTTTTGAAATATGTAAAATGGAACAGTTTTCCTTGAAACCAACTTACCAAAAAAAAAACAGTTTCCTTGAAACCAGAGGATGCAAGCCAGCTACGGCATCTCTACTTCAATTTTTGATTGATCTTTGGTTGCTTTATCCACCCTTGTTTACCTATGTTCATTTGGTGTCTGTTTTGGCCTCTTTTACTTCTTGTGTTTATTCTTTTTTTCTACTCAAGCAGCATGTGCACTTCTAGCGACGCTTTGTGGTGTGTGGTCGGGGTTCGTTTTGTTATCTGCGCATTTCTGATGAATATACTTCTTACCTTACAAAAAAACAAAAAAAGAACAGTTTCCCTTGAATATCTTAAGGACTAATGACGATTTTATGAATTATCGATAGCTAATGGGAAATAGATCTTATGAAATATTCTTCATTGAGCAGCATAGAGACATGCGGTTTTACATAAGCTGAGCTGGACTACCGGAGTAATTTTCAAAGCATCATACATGAGTCCAATCACAAACATCACTTAGAATTAGAAAGCCTATTCCATAGTCGGAAGAATGGCGTGAGATCTGCAGATGAAGAAGTTCTCGTAGACCAACCCGGCGAAGCCCCCGCCGATGAGGGGTCCGACCCAGTAGACCCAGTGGTCGGTCCAATCCCAGCTCGCCAGAGCGGGCCCGAAGGAGCGGGCCGGGTTCATCGAGGCCCCCGAGAAGGCTCCTCCAGCCAAGATGTTGGCCCCGACGACGAGCCCGGTGAGGATCGGGCCTTGGGCCCCGTGTGCGCTCTTCCTGGGGTCCACGATGGTGGCGTAGACGGTGAACAACAGGGAAAACGTCAGGACAATCTCCCATAATATTCCTTGGAGATAGGTCATTCCACTTGCAAGTGTATGTACTGGTGTAGCCTGCACAAATCAAGACGAAAGGTCATAAAGTCTTGTGAAAAAAGCGAAGTGAGGACAAGAACATACAGCTTGGAGACCCGTCATATGATTGACGTTTTCTTACTTTTCTCTTATTTTAATCACAAAGGTGTCATTAAGAAATTGATTAGATCGTCAAGTTTGTGATCGTTAGGGGAAGAAAACAGATTATGAAACATAATGCTCGTCGCAAGGCACGAAGCAAGTGCAGCGATAGAATCTAAGATTGCTCGAACACGAGTTAAAAAATCGATGTAATGTACAAAATAATCTTGTCATCTGAAAGCTGAGCTTCTAGTGTACTTCGTAGTTTATGGTCTACTGTTCGTGATACGTGTGTATCGATCTTTCGCAAGGCTGAAGAGCGAATGACTTACTAGTCCTCCGTTGAGATACTGCAGAAGAAAACAAGCTGCTGCGGAGGCAAGCAACTGGTCGATCATGTACAGAATCGATCGGAAGACGGTGATGTGACCACCGAAAAGGAGCCCGAGGGTGACGGCGGGGTTGAGGTGGCCGCCGGAGATGTGGCCGGCGGATATCATCACGGCCACCACGAGCGCATGCGCCATGGACACGCCAAATAGCCCCACGAAAGCATCTGCAGCTAGCTTCCCTGATCATGTATAGATTCACCGAAAATTCTTGTCATCGAATGGTCTAACCCCAGTTTCGTGACCAGAGAAAGAAATACATTCCCAGACTTTCGAAGTTCAAACTCTAGGCTATATGCAAAATCTTGTTACCAACATCATCATGATGAGACGTGCTCCTTAACGACTAAGACGATAAAAAACCATCAATTCTTTTATCAAGACGACCGCGAGTTATTACCGACGGCCATAGCGGATCCGACTCCGGCAAAGACGAAAAGGAAGGTGGCGACGAACTCGATGACGAGGGCCTTGATGCAGTCCGGCTGAGTGGCCTCACGGCTGTTTCCTAATGCGATTTTTGCCATTTCTGCGGCTGATGACGACGGTGAAGACCTCTCTCTCTCTCTCTCTCTCTCTCTTGTGTTTATAAGGAGGATGAGTAAATCAAGTTAGAACAAGAGGCCTCCCCGAGAAATTCAAAGGAGTAGTGGCCTTTTCAAGTTCAACGACACTCCACTTTATAACGCTCCTGAGTCTCCCTTTTGTCCAAGCGCCAAGAGTTACGAGGGGCATGCTTGTAATTTTGTTTGCAAGGAAATTACATAAACACCCAGATACCTAAATCGCATTTTCCCTATCTCTTACCACTTTTTTTTCTTTTTTAATAATTGGGATCCTTTATTTTATAAATATTAAATCAATACCTTATTTTAACGTGCATACGCGGGAATACCGAAATTCAAATTTATGTAACAAGTCAAATCTCCGAAAAACCATTGAAAGAAAATAGACAAAAGAAAAGTCATTGGAGTAATCTCAACTTAAATTATTTGCTTGTAACAGACGAGAGAGGTGGCACGAATTGTGAGAAAATTATTCTACTTGGAACTCGAAGAAAAACTACAAAGAAAATGATTTCGTCGAAGCAATCATCAACCTGCTAATCGAGAAAGTTTTGTAGTTTCCGATACACGACTACATCATGGCATACGTAACCACTACTTTGAAGAGTGAACCGGCTCATCAATTAATATGCTTTTCAAGTGCTCCCAAAATGCTCATTAATGAGATTCTAAAGAAAATCTTATGATCCATTACATCATTCATCGAGTTGCTCGCGCATATAAATCGCTACTTATAAAAGTAGCCTAAAGAAAAGTGTATAAATGACTTGATCCAAATTCAAGAGTGAGGAATATATTCCACCTACCACTTAATCAATCTGAAATTTGTACATTAAACCTATAATGTGCTTCTAACATTTTCTTTGAACTTCTAACACCAGTTGCACAACTGATGCCAATGTCTAGACAGGGGCATATTTGTCAATAACGAGGTGATTCCTGAGAGATCAAACTACGACTTTCTTTGGTCAATCGTTCATGAAAAAGAAATTAACGTCGATAATATAATATATCTTTTATCAATATTCGATCACCATCAGTCCATAATGATTACAACATACGGCCACAACAACTCAAAAGCCGAGATGATAGTGCTAGTTCCTCGGCTGCTTAAACAATTGTCTTAATCGACGGCCTTAAAAAAAAACAATTGTCTTAATCAACTAATTAGGTTACTTTACATTTATTTTTTTTGTTAAAGCTTCTTTTTATTTACTTATTATGCCATTGAGTGTGTTTTCGAGTGTGGAGTCTGGTGTCGTCTACTTCATCGAACCTTTTTCATTATGCTTTTTGCTTATGTGGCGTTGACATTAAAATAGTGAAAACCTCAATCGACCAATTAACCAATGGCTTTATGGATTCAAGTCTCGGTCTCAACTTTGGAAGGTGAAACAAACGAAAGAGAAACGGAGAATGGCGGATCGAGCATCCGACGTCGGAACAAGCCCGATTCTTCAGCTCCGATCAGAGACGGGTCGATCCTTGTCCATGGCCTGGGAGATTTGTGAGGATGAGACCTCATGTTCCTCGCTGACTAAGAGAATTGCTCCATCAACCCTTTTTTCCGCTCAGTCTCTTTGCTCTTTCTTTTCATTTCTTTACTTTAACTCGTGTCAAAGCATCCGCATGCATTCCGATGAGATGTTTGCTTCATCAAAGCCTTCATCCGCCTGTAGAATCTACTGAAGTGGGACCAAAAATGGATGGATGGCCACTAGTTTACATTATTGAAAAGAGGCAATCGATGAATTTGTCATCTGGTTCATGATGACTCCCCCCATTTGCCCTTAGAGCAATAATTGAAGTTGGGGAAGAGGAAGAGGACAAAAGAAATCCATTTTCACGAGTCAATGAACAGACTCAGGAGCTTAGCTGGGCCGCACATGCAAACTGCAGAAGATTCCCTACATAAATTGACGAAATTTTGTAGTAGGATACTGATTATGGACCTATGAGGGGTTGCTGCGCTTTTTGTGCTGGCTATTGAATTTTCTTTCCCCTTTTTTTTTCTTCGTAAGAAGATAAAGATGCGCATGATAACACTTTGAAAGTAAATTTCTACTTCAAAAATACTTCTGAAGTAGAAATCTATTTGGTAATGCAACCTTTGAAACAGAAATTCATTTGTAAAAATTTTTACTTCTGAAGTGAATTTTCCATAATTTGAGAAGTTAAAAAAATTGCTTCTCAACTTAAAAAATACTTCTTGCCTCATCATCTTTTCATTACGCCTCTCTTGCCCAATGACGCATTCGCCATCGCTACCCATTGCTGTCCACCTTCGCCTACTGCCATTGACCATTGCCCCACCACCCCCTACCCCACCATTAACCATGCCGCTACTCCCCTCCACCTCCATTGTTGCACCGCCTTCCTCCCCCAACCTCCCCGCCCCCCTCTAAGTGATCGCTGTTGCCAACCACGCTCGTCTCTGCCGCCAATTGCCAACCACTACCGACCTTCGCCGACTGCCCTCATTGCCTCTGCCAAGTCTCCATCTCCGACTGCCATAGTAAAAAATAAATATTATTTTTATTTTTAAAAAGTAAATAATATTTTTAATAATAAAAATTATTCTTTAAAGAAATTTAAAAAAATTAAAAATGAAGTAGAAATTCTTTGGCCCTCGACAGTAATTCATTGTAGAAGATTTTGTGTTAATAATATTTTAGAAGTAGAATTTTCAACCGTTACCAAATCAATTTCTTTGATCAGAAATAACTTATGCTTTTGAATAAAAGTAGAAAAATTAACTTCTGGCTAGAAGTTCATTTCTGAAACAAAAGTATTGCCATGCGCACCCTAAGCTGCTAACAAATTGGGTTGATTGTTGGTCATAAACTTTTGAAGGAGTATACGCCACAATAAATTTTAATTATTTATTATAATTATTACTTTTTTTTTTGTGACCTAGAGCAAACTATTAATCTTACAGGAGGTTAAGGACAGTCACATAATGATTTCTCAATATGATACATACGTCAAGCAGATCTTTAAAGCAGGTGAACTGTTGATGGTTCAAGTCTTACCACATGAATGTTGCGTCATCCAAGTGCTTGATACATGCATCAATTATCATGAGTGGATACATATTGCAGGTAACTTTGAGTCGTGAATAATCAAGTGGACAGATCAGATGTTATTGAGATTACTGTAGCTTGAGGCTCAAAATATTGCGATTTAAATAGTGAGAATTATAAACCATTTAGGATGCAACATTTCTAATGTTGTGGTATTCGTGAATGACGGTTAAATAATATTGCTGCAAATACTTTCACGAGTTGCTTCCTCGAACCACTTGATCAACTGCTTTTGGGACTTTTGCAACGTAAATTAGGCCACGCATCTCTACTTTCACGACTTCTATTTAGCTTGGCTAGTTGGTAAATAAGTTCTAACCACAAATATATAAAATAAAATATTTAAAAAGAAGAAGATTTCAAATCCTTTAAACAAACTCATTGACAATGTCAAAATAACGTAAAACTAAGGAAATGTTGTTTAAATTAAGATTTAGATAAAGGTTCCGTTTGTCTTATGAAAAATAACCGATTTGAAAAATATCTTCATGAAAATGATCTTTTGAATGGCTTGAAATGCTTAGTTGATGAAAAATGTTTACATTGTTGGCAATAATTTATGTTGGCATATTTTCGTGGACGATGACAATATTTTTCGTTCACTATTTTTATAACGACACGAACCATCATTTTAGGAAATATTTTTTAAATCGTTCATTTTCTGATTAAAAATTAAAAAGGCGGACCCAAAGTTAAACCCCATCTTCACTTTGTTTACATATTACCTCTGGTTCTTGACTTTGAGTCCAAGCTCAAACGTGATATGAGTAAAGTCAAATCTATGAATATTCAGTGTATAATTTAAGCCAAGTTAAGTGTGAGTAAAGCATTTCGAATCACCAAAGCCTCGTGGCTTTGATAGTTTATTACAATGACAGGATTTACAGCGAGGAAATGTGAAAAAATCAGGCAGAGAGTTCATGCTGCTACACAGATAGACACACAAACGCAATCGATCATTGCGTAATAATTGGACATGGGAGATTATCCCATGGCTTCCCACCTTGCTACTAAATAATGCCGGAGGAAAGCTGCTTTATAAACTCCACCACGGCTTCGACCGCATTGCCTGCGGGGAGGTCGCCGAAAGTGCCGGCCTCATTCGACTCGGAGACCTGCTGCCGGCCAAGTCGGAAAGTGCCCAGATGGCGGTGAAAGGCGTGTTCTGTTGGTAACAATTAGGCCAACCAACGCACTTTCCATGCCCACGGGGCTCGAGTTGAACTTGCCGTAGATGAAGCTCAGTAAGCAGCGTTGTCGACGTAGATGCCGGCATTGACGCCTCTTTCGACAGTGATTCCCTCCGGCGTGTAGTTTAAGCACGTGGTCACATTCACATAAGATTCCAATTTCAAACCCTAGCCTAGTAACATAAATCAAATAAATGTGTGCGAATCAAGACCTCCCCCTCCCTCCGCCTGCCCCGGGTCTGTTCTTCGTCGCAAAATGAAGTATTGGCTCATGAAGCTCCGTGCTGTCGTAATGTCTTTCACTTTCAAATAATTGGTTCGAACCATTCGAAGAGGTACTATTCCAGTAATAACAAGAATGACAAATGCTAATCATTTTTGCTGAAGCCTATTTACTCACTTTCAAGGTTCAATATATGTCTTTCTATTTGCGGATATCAGTCAAAGTTTTTTTTGTTGCAGTGTATTAAACTTTCTGCATGAAGTTATTCTTAATAGAAGCGCGGACCAAAGCCAATGGAGATTGAAAAGACAAAACAATACAACGCGGATTAACCAGGCTTCAACCAGATAAAGGACTAAGTCCTGTAGATCTATATTAGGTTTGCTGTTGCACGGTTACAATGACACGAAACAAGAATACAATTTACTCTATCACAGCCACAGATCAAAACAGCGGTCCCTCCCCAAACTCCCATCGGACTCTCCTCTCTTTCCCCTACCAAATATTCTCACTCCAAACTAAAGAAGCCCATAAAACAACCCCTACTCGACATCATCTTGTATCGGCACCCCCCTGGGGGCGCCTCGACACACCACGCTCGCCCCCCTTACTACACAACTATCGGTAGACATACGCGGCACATCCACACGCCCGGCTGACCCCGCAGAACTCGCGCAGTCAGACACTTACGTACTCGCTCACGGGCGGTCGCCTTCACTACCAACCCACCACAACCTCGACCCTACATCACCCAGTCACCTCACTTACTTCCCCACTCCTCCGTTCCTCCCCCCCTCGCCACCGCTCAGGGGATCAAATGTCATTGGTTCATACTTCTGTTTCCCTAAGCCTCACGTGGGCATATCCGATGTGAGAATAAGGGTATCCGGAAGTATTCACCAACTCCAACAAACTCTTCCCAAAACTTAGGTCCCGGTACACTTTTTTCGGGAAAGTTTTAAAATTATGCATGAAATATCGATTCGGTCATAAATATTCAACTGAACCATTTTAATTCGAAACATTTTCTCGTGCCACATAGAAAGACCAGTATCCATGTCAGTCATTTCTGGCCAAATGATCGAATGAATTGAATTGACACAAACGTAAAAAGTTATGAGTAAATTAGTTCAATTACAAAGTTTAGACTGAATATATACCTATGTTATAGGATTATGACTTTTCTGATACTTTTCTCCACTTTTTTTTTCCCGAGATTCACGATGTATTCAACTTTATAAATCAATTATGGTAAAGTTTTCTCAACAGATGTAGATATGACGCCAAAACCCTAACAAGAAATCGAGTACTCAAGCCTCTTGGTCGTGCAAAGTAGGTGGAGTCGACAGGGACCCAGAAACTCGTCCTGTCTTTCCTCAGGAGCTCCAGAAACAGGAAACACTCCCTCGGTTGGTACCAAATGTTGTTCAAGAGATTGTCGGCTGAAGGGGAAACCCGTCACGTTTATGGCGTAATTGCAAACTTCAAGTACCCAATCTCTCTCGTGTAGTCTACGTTTGATTCCAACGCAAGCTCGTCTTATGGACCTGCCATATCTCTGCGTGCACACGCCACTGTATTGATCTAACCAACGGGATGACCATATAACTTGTAACCATCTTTTGATAGAGACAAAGATGAATATTAGACATGTCTAAGTCACGAAAAGAAACACAATTTTGTGCCTACTACACTAATCGTTCCATGGATGATAGAATAGAACTGATCACCATGGAAAACATGCTGCAAAAGTTTAGTTGTTTTCTTTGGAGAACCGGCTATCTTGAAATGTCATCAGTTTGATGTATCCTCTTTGTACTTCGAGTTAACTAATAAAGTAAAGTTTGATGTTTTATGTTTCTTTGATGGGATTCTTGTACATTGCGTGGAGAAAATTGTCCAAAGAGTCCTAAATCTATTGTACAGTAACCAATTCAGTTCTAACTTTTGCATTTAGCCAATTTGATCCTTAACATTTGGACAATCTCAATCCAGTCCTTGCAGCCAAGTTTGGTAGGAAATAGCTAATGTAGTGGTCCAATTAGCGTCAATCGTACGTGGATGGCTTTTGAAATGGTTTTGTTAAATTTCCAGAGTTTCTTATTCTTTTTCTTTTCTTTTATTCGTTTCTCTTTTGTTTTCCGTTGATGATTTACCTTTTCACATGTGGCCCAGTCGCCAGCCATGTTGAGATAGGCCATGGGCAAGAAGGGGAAAAAAACAGAAAGAAAATAAAAAAAATGCAGGAAATTAAAAAGAAAAAAAGATTTCGCAAAAATTGTCCAAGCTAGCGCTATCCTACTAGAATTGATCAGATAGGACTATAATTGAAAATTCGTACAAAATATTTATGACTGAATGGCCAAATTTTAAAAGGTTGTAGGAGCTAATTTGGTTCCGTACAAAAGGTTTAAGATTACATGGACAACTTTTCCGCTACGTACATAGTGTGAAACCCGACCTCTTTTAGTTATTTTCCTAGAATGTACCAAGAGCATGCTAGAATGTGCTGCCCTTGTTAACCTATACCGAGCCGTACTGGCATAATAGTTCTTGATCACTGTGAAAGAACAGTATATAGTGAGCCATTAAAAATTCTTGAAAAGAGTGGACACCTGCAATAATTTCAATTATATTTGATGTCCTCTCGTGACCACGATAAAGCTGTCAATTTTAGGGTAGAGTAATGAAGGTCACTTAAGCATCTTCCATTAAGGAAGGACGAATGCATTTCCAGTTTCGCTCTTACGTAGTTTGAGAACGACTCGTGTGTTTTCCCTATCCATAATTTCACGGTCAGAAAAAAGTCAAATCATCGAACTTCGAAATATACATGTCTTAACCATATTTCGTTAGACTGGGATTAAACTAAAACCTGGGTTGATGATAAGTCAAAAAACCCGCCAATTCCAAAGATCGTATGTGCCCCAGTAGTGCGAATAGCGACGTCTCCGATGCCCCAAAGCAGGGCTCGCGTTCCCAGCAATTCCATAATGAACGACGCCCTTCACATCGAAGAAGCTCAACAGAAGCTGTGTAGTGATGGCTGCGTTTATCTGCACCAAATTCATACGCCAATTTCCCTCAACATCGCGAAGCCCGAGCGTGTTAGTCGCAACCAGATTAGGCAGCTGTCGAACGAATTTTCGAACATTTTACGGAACGAGCCATTAAATAATAAGAAAGATTAATTAAAATTTAGAGCAGCGGGATACGTAACACGCTCAATCGGTCATGACGCATTATGACTTTCCTCTCTTCGACTGTCCCGAACCGAAATCTCTCCCATGGAGTCCGTCAAGGCGTAGAGAGATATTAGGGTTAAGTAAAGACATATACGTTGTTAAGGAAACTCACATTAATGCCCGTGAATAGTTGGCACTATTGTATCGAATCGCATCGGTTTTTTTACACTTTCATGTCACATCTAGACATCTTCTTTCCTCCTATCCTTCGTTGTTTGTTGCGCCTTTCAGAGAAAATTTTTGCGGCGATGTCTACTTTTCCACTCAAGTCATCGAAGAGTCGATAGTTAACTAATGGTATACAGAGTGCTACACGAAAATTAAAGTGTTTAGTGCAACTCACTTACTAATTTGATGTTAGTCAAAGAGCTTATCGAAATCTTGATGTGCCTAGCATGCATTGACCATCGAAGCTCATGAGATGACTGACTGATCCAACATTCTTATTCATACCTTATCGGTACACAAAGAGCCCATGTGGTCCAAGTCCGACCAAGAAAAGCATTTCCATGTCTCTAGGAAACTCGGTAAGTCGAGACATAGTGCCATCGTTACCTGCGAAATCTATGATTCCAGTAGCGCGGTAGCTGAGGGAGCTAAGAAGCGGGGCCATCTCGTAAAGGCTAGGATGGCGATGCCGATGTAAGGGCCGTTCGCATAGCTTCTGCTACCGCTTTTAGGGTTTCAGCCGGTAATGCGCAATCCGTCCCGTGCATTGCAGGCCGATGAGTACCGTAACGCAAAGAACTAGCCAAGGGGTACACCCATATCCCCATTTTTGCTTCTCTCTGTGACTCTAAGTTAGCTTGGAGGAAGAAAACAGGGCGGAGTTGATAGGGGAGAACATAGGAGAACTATCACTTTTATCGTGGACCATGATACATGCACGGACGTGGAATTGGCGC
>JAGVVM010009080.1:0-16450 GCA_019149425.1 Psidium friedrichsthalianum
GTTATATTCTGATTTATTTTCTTGTAATTTTGTATTAATTTATTTACAAGATCTTAGTTAGTTTCCGCGTTAATATTACAACAGATAATATATTGATGTGAAAAATTCATTTTTCAATGCCATGTTTGAGAAGTAGGAGAAAATGAAGGAACAAAAATTTTCAAAATAAAAAATAAATAAAATGCATTCCAAAAAGATTAGTATGTTGCCCTTAAAAAGTATTTGTAAAGATGGGACTAACCTTGCCTATTCGAAAGTGTGATGGCTCGTTGCAAATATGAACCCAAAAAAATTGAATTTTTTAATAAGTATCCCAAAGCAATTTTTAAATAGTTGAATATGATAGATTTAGAGAAGTAGATAATAAAATGCTTAATTACAATTGGGAAAAATGCTGATATAAATATACATACAAGATAGGGCATAAATGTAAATACATACACTAAAAGGAAAACCTTAATCCAAATATATACAGTATATCTAAAAATCCTCTTCAAACTAAAGGTGGATCAACTAACGAGAGTTTGAAAAGAAGAGCAACAAATCATTATGATGTAAGAGATTTGATGAATAAGTAGGCAAGCTGAGCTACAGAGGCCACAAAGGGAAGAGAAATGACGCTTAACGTGACAATCAATGTCAATGTGTTTGGTACGCAAAGATCGAATTTGTAGCAACGTGAATGGCACTCTTATTGTCGCAATGAAGAGGAATGGAAGTAGGAGAGGCAACATCAGCAAATAGATGACGAAGCCAAATAATCTCAACTGTAGTGTTAGTCACAACACGATACTCAAACTCAGTAGAAGAATGAGACACGACAGACTGCTTCTTGGCACGCCAAGAAATTAGAGAATCACCCAGAAAGATACAAAATCCTATAATGCACTTGCGGTCAATAACATCCTCTGCTCAGTTAGTATCAAAGTAAGTACAAAGAGCAAGTGAAGAAGTTGATGGGAGAAAAATAGAGCGTGTCAAAGTACCACAAAGATATCACATAATTCAAAGCATAGCAGCATAATGAACTGTATGATGAGCCCCAATAAACTGACTGACAAGATAACCAGCATAGACAATATCAGGACGAGTAGTTATAAGATAGATAAGACTGCCAACAAGAGCCCAGTAGCAAGTTACATTAGACAGAGACTCACGTCATCCGGACGAAGCTGTAGATAAAGTTCAACGAGAGTAGCCGCAATATGAGTATTAGATAACTCGGCACGAGCTAGAATGTCAATAATTTACTTCTACTAAGAGATAAGAATACCACGCCGACTGCAAACAACCTCAATAGCAAGAAAATAACACAAGAAATCTAGATCCTTCATAGCAAATTGACGGTAAAGATATTGCTTAGTATAAGCAACATGAACAGAGTCATCCCCAGTAATAATCATATCATTAATATAGACTGGCAGAATAGTACAAATAGCAAGAGAAGTGTGAGTGAACATAGCATAATCATTCTCACTCTGAACAAAGCTAATTGAACAACATCTGCAAAGTTCTCAAACGAAGCTCGAGGAGGTTGTTTAAGACCATAAAGGGCCCGATAAAGATAGCAAACTTGACCATGAGGATGAACAAGACCAGAAGGTGGCTACATATAGAATTCCTCATGAATGGCCCATGAAGAAAGGAATTCTTCATATCAAGTTGAAAGATTGGCCAATTACAAATAGAGGCTACTGCAAGAAGAGTGCGAGTAGAAGTCATTTTGACAATAGGAGCAAAGGTTTCCTCGTAATCAGTCCCATACTCTTGATCAAAATCACGTGCTATGAGACGCACTTTTATCGCTCAATACTGCCATTATAGTGAGTCTTGATTTTGTAGATCTACCAATAAGATATCAAGGACTTCCCTTATGGAAGAGGCACAAGATCCCACGTACCAGTGTGCTCAAGAGCAGACAAGTCCTCAGACATAGCATTAAGCCACTCGGCAATTCATACCGCCAAACGATAATGTGATGTTTCCTATGGACAATAGCCATAGAGGAACCAAACTCATCAGAATAACTTGGAGCCACTACATACCTAGCTGAAGGACAGCGATCTTGCGGAGGATTCTACCTAGGGGACGGTGAGTGAGAATCGTAAAGAGACGTCGGAGTGGCAGGTAAAGTAGACGAAGAAGGAGGCATAATAGGAGAAGGTGGTGACACTAGATCATATGGAGAAAATATAATAGGAAGAATAGGAGATGAACTGATTGATGAATCAAGATATGAGCTTGGAGATGATTCAAGAGGAAAATCCGTAAAAGCAAATGGAGATGACTGTGAAGAAGTACAAGTGACGGAAAAGAATGGTAGGTGCTCAAAGAACTGAATACTGTGAGAGATACGAATACGACATGAAGAAGGATCATAGCACATATAGCCTTTATGTTATGTGTTGTAGCCTAAGAAAGCACACCAAACTAACTTGGTAGAGAGTTTGGTACACTCATGGGGTGGAAGAAGCACATAACATGTATAGCCAAAATCATGAAGTTGGTGATAAGTGAGTGGTTTTGAAAAAAGACGTTGATGAGGTGTAGCTTTGGAGAGGACAAAAGAAGGGAGTTGATTTATGAGATAGACGGCAATAAAAACAGCTTCAGTCCAAAATTCAATAGGAGCGGAATTGGATAATAGGAGAGCATGAATAGTATCTAGGATATGACGATATTTTCGCTCAACAAGAGTATTTTGAGTAGGAATAGCGGGATAGGACAACTGAGGTAAGGTTCCTGGTGAGGTAAGAAAAAATGAAAAGCTATAGAAAGATACTCCCCACACCGAATCAGAATGAACAACTTTAATAGTTTTAGACAATTGAGTAGAGATCATGGCTATAAAGTTTTTATAGATAGAGAGAAATCTATCACGAGAACACATGAAATAAACATAGGTATAACGAAAATAATCATCAATAAATGATATATAATACTTGAAATCACTTTTAGAAAGTTAGGGGGAGTAGGAACCCAAACATCTGAATGTACTAAATCAAAACAGGTAGTGAAAATAGAAGAGCTAACAGGAAAGGGATGTGCACATTGTTTAGTTAATGGATAACTAGTATAAGAATGCATAACAATAGATGAAACATGCTCAAGTACACCCTACTGACGCAGAAAAGACAAACGAGATGCAGATATATGACCCAGACACTGGTGCTAACAGTCAAGGTCAAAGATGATGAGAATAGGTTGAGATGAGGGAAGCTGGAGATGCTACATGAATACAATTCTCCATGTCTACTACCCTACCAATCGTCCGGCCACTAGTATGATCCTGCACAACACAAGAATAAACAGTAAATGTCACCATATAACCCATATCAGCAAGTTGCCCAACAGATAAAAGATTAAGGGCTAGCTTTGGTATATGCAACACATTGGGCACATTAAAGCTTCCAAGGATAGTAAGATGGCCTTGCATCATGGCATTAAGAGAGGATCCATCAGCCATAAAGACCCCTTCTTAGTTTTTTAGTGCAATCTGCTGAGTGAGATGATGAGCAGAGATAGTTATGTGATGAGTAGCTTTAGAGTCAAGAATCCAGGAAGAACTATCACTTGAGAATTGCCAAGTAGCTAGGGCATAAATATAGGAAGATGAACTAGAAGAACCACGATGAAGCTAAGCTAAACGAGAAAGATAAGGCTTAATACTAGCAAGATGATCATATGAAGACAAGGAAAAAGTGGCACAGTCCGAAGATGGAGCAGAGACAAGTGCAATAGAGTGCGAGGTTGCATCAGAAAAATCATGCCTCTTCTGGAAACATTGATCTTCAGAATGTCCATTTTTCTTGCAGAGTTATAATAATAATAAAAAAACATAAACTTCGTTGAGAATAGGCACGCTGGGAACCACACACAAAACCACGCTGAGAACCACGTTGAAAATCACACTAAGAAAAGCCAGACTAGAAACCATGTTGAGAGGAAGCAGACTGAAAACCACGCTAAGAAGAGACAGACTAAAATTGGGCTATGGGGTGACCAGTACAATAGAGGGATCTAGAGATGGAGAAACACCAAGAATTCCCGTCTAATTTCCTCAGCCTGAAGTTCCTTGACTATATCAGAAAGAGATGGCGAAGGATAATGATAGAGAATCTGACTTTGACCTCCCTTAATTCTGGTGAGAGTTGCATCAAGAATTCATAAAGACGGTTCTTCTTTTGATTCTCAAGTTTCAATGCAGCACAAGCAGTGCAACTAGCACACGTGGGACATGTTGGACAAGCTAACACATTAAGTTGAGAGCAAAGAGACATCATATAATTATAAAATTCATGAATATGTCGTGTACCCTGAGTGGCACAACCAAGTTCCTACATAAGCTGATAAACACAAACAGAACCTATCTATGTAAACATCTCAGCAATTTGATTTCATAACTATTTTGCTCCAATAATTTGAGTAAATTGGGGGTGAAGATCAAGGCTAATAGAACCAAATGAGATTGTCCATGCCTTCCGATTATTAATATGCCAAGCCCTAATTTCACATTCGCATCTTGTAATTTGATCAACACTAGGTTTTGGTTTAGTGGTATCGGACAAAGATGTAGGACAAGAACAAATACCATCAACATGCTCATATAAATCACGATAAATAAGAGCAACCATCATCGAGGGTTTCCAAATAACATAATTCAAACCATCCATCAATGCGATTAATTCGAACACTACCATCAGCCATGATTCTAACATTAATAAATCAAAGCAGAGGCAAATATATATATATATATATATATATATATATATATATATATATATGAGTAAAGAAGATAGAACTTAAGATAGATCATGAGAACAAGGTGAAAGACAAAGAAGGTCTGGCAAGACAAAGTCGAAGCGATGAAGACAACATTAGGTGGCTGGCACGAGATGAAGGTGCAATGAAGAAGATGAGCAAGAAAAATTTGTGTTGTTTGTAAAGAAAAGCAGTGAAAGAAGTTTTAAATAAGCAGAGAAAGAAATAATCCTCAAAGAATTAAGCTCTGTAAAAAATATATAATACATTAAATCTTGTATATCTTGACAGATTTGATTCAGAAAAATGTGAGAAATTTTTTTTTTATATCACCTTCATTATGATTTTAACCTTTGTTTAGGGATTTGAAACTGAAATTTTGTGGTAACGATTTTGCACTGGCTTTTGTGGAAGTTATTTGAAAAAAGACTGATGTCGAGATGTTTCTTCAATTTACTGTGTATATATGGCTTGAGATATATATTGATCTTTCAAAACTAATAGACTCTAGTACTTATTTGAAAAGAGAAGAGAAGAATATTTGTGCTTATGGGACTAGCAAAAGATACGTAATGATAAATATTTTTTTAATTATGAAAACATTATTTGAAAGGAAAAGAAAAGAATGTGTGATTGAGAAGTGTAGAAATGGAATATTAAATTTTACATATTGCAGCGCACTAGTACATCTGTCTTGATTGTATTATATTCATTCTTAGTTCTCCTGAACTATCATTATATTTCCACTTCTTGCAACCTTTATTCAATAACAAATAATTGATATGTTCTACGTTTTTCATTGAATTTTTATTGATTGAGTAATTTTCAAGTAGGGTCCATTCCTATGAGTGTTGTCCCGTTATTTCAGTGTAATTATTTTTTTTATTGGTTCATAACTTATTTACATGGGCATCAGATGCTAATCTTCCTTTTTAGCCCTTTTTTATGGAAGTAACAAATATACTGAGATGGACTTCTTGAGTTAAGGATATTGTACAAAAAGCATCTATGTAATCATGAATATATGACCAATCATATATCACATTTATTATTTTATCCCCTCAAATTCTATTAGGGCCTCTTTTAGAAAACGAATTTAGTAAGTTCAAATTTTGCAAAGATAAATAAATATGCTTATATAAAAAAGATGATATAAATATTCCGAAAAAAAATTATATTGATAGAAAAACTTGCATTTGTCACGAATTCATACCAATCCATAGAATTAGTTGAATTCTAATGTAAAAGATTTATAGACGATTTAACAATTTGGATAATACATATAAATGAATTCCTTCTTGACTAAAACGAAAGGTTGGACTCCAACAGACAAAGTAAATAGCACTAACACAATCATGGAAAATAGCATACTATTGTCCGATTTATGAGGATAAGAGAACGTATTTTTAGTGCCACATTCAGTAATAGTAATAAAGGGGCGCATCCTATTTTTTCCATTACTACCAATTTGATATGTCTTATTCCAAAAGAGAAGCCCTTTCATTGGCGATAATTATATCACTATGTTTTCTTTAGCTGCCAAATCAGACATATACATAGTCATTGTCAAGAAACATTCTAATTAAAGGTCTAAAGTACCCTCATTTTCTCAAATAAGGGCATGAAATATGCTTCATTTTAAATAAAGGCCTGAAGTATCTTTATTATTTCAAAAAATGATTTGACCAAAGGCATCTTCATCATTTCCTTTTTATGGTATTTCCTTTTTATTTTCTTTTCCCCCATTTCTTTTGACAATTTTTTTTTGCCATTCCTTCCTTCTTGCCATAGCCACTGGCAAGGGTAGTGTTTGCCTCGCCTAGCCATTGCCTGAGACCGGTCCTTGCCTGTGGGGCGGCCTCGCCCAGCTCTTGTTGGTGGCTGACCATCACTTGATATCGGCCACAGGTAAGAAGAAAAAAAAAAGAAAGGGAAAAGAAGAAAGAAAACGGAGGAAAAAAATGACGAAAATACATTTAGTCATGCTTTTTTTTTTTTAATAATAAAGGTATTTCAGATCATTTTTTTAAATAAGATCTACTTTATTTGAAATTTTCAGAGACCCTCATTCTCATCGTCATTACTACTTCGTGTGTGGTATCCTGAGAAATTCATATAGAGGTTACTTTTTGTGGAAATTGAAGAGATGGATGCACTCTGATCAATGTTGATTACAATTTTTAATGACCTCGTCCAAGGCTAGTCCGCGGCTCACCGAAGCTTGATCGATGTTAATAACTAAGTAATTCATTGAACCACATCGCCTTGAGACTTGGTATAGCAATGCTTTCGAGAATTGAAAGCCCGTGCTAGTTGAAATTAGTCAAACACATCATGCGCATGAGGAGGAATTATACCAACTGCTTTCGAGAATTTAGATTTGATCAGTTCTTAGTTAGATTTTTGCAAAAGAATAAAAAACAACTGATATTATGCTAAGGAACCCAAAAAGGGGGTTATTCCTGATGTTTTATAATAGGAATTTATTTAAGGATATGTAAGAATGCGAAGAAATTGCATGACGATAATTTTTTGGACGGTCTGCATTGCACTGTCCAAGAAAGAATACTTTGTATGCTTTTGTTTTTGCCTGGCGAGAGTAGATCAAAGATGTTCGCCAGGTCTGCGACGCTTGCTTTCTTCGCTGGCTCAATGACTCTTCACTCTCTCCTTGACTCTTGACTGATTTAACCGAAAATAAGTGAACTAAAAGTGAAAACCCCCCTTCGGAATTGCTTTTCCATCCTTCATCTTTTCACACTTTTCGTTCCGAGCCTTATCTCATCAACTGAGTACCGAGACTGGCTTCGGTACTTATCAATAAAACTGGCTCTTCTCTGCTAGACTTTGTTTTTGTTTTTTTTTTTTTAAGGTAAAGATCATGCAAAGCTTGGGTTTTGGCTTTGTCATGCATTGTTTCCAAAATTGTTCTTTGATGGATAATGGTCCTTTTCACCAGAAAAAACCCTGGCCTCCGGTCAAAGTGCATCCTTCGCAAAGAAATGAAAGTTTAATGCATGGGCCATTAAAATGTATATTTGTTTTTATCTCTCGTGTATAATGTGACAACCATGGTAACTCAATAAAGGAAATAATTTGAAACTTATGGCCAAAAAATGGAGTAATTCAAATGTAGAAAGAACATATCCTAATCTTTCATTCGGGAACATATGCTAAGCAGTTAGAATCTAGGTCTCTATCATCCTCAAATAGCACAAATGCCACAGCTCAATAACTAAAATCACTTGATCAGACTGATAAAAATTATGCTGCATAAAATTGACCCAAGCTCTCGGTCAAGATCCAGGGCATATGATGTGGTTTGGATTACCAATGTGCATATTAGATCAAGCAGTAGCTTTGTTTGAATTGAAGAAACAAAATCATATAGATGATCTACGTGTTTATCCTATACACAATTATCTCAACTCCGGGTTTCGTATACACATTTCCATTATCCTACACACATCTATCCCAACTCTAGATTTTGTATAAACACTTTATTACCCAATGCTTCTTCCGTTGCCCAATGCTACTTTCCAGATCAGCAGAAGAAAAAGACGCAAAAGCCCATCCTGCATGAGAGAGAAAGCAAAAGGAATACGAGTTGTAGGACGATAATCAGAGAACTTTGTAGCAGGGATCAGTTGCGCACATTATGCTGATGACGCTAGAAGGAACTCACAGTAGTTAAATTGATCTGCATGCAGAAAATTGAGCGAGAATTATTGCCAGTATAATGAGCAAAATAACGATCTGCAATTCAGATTCTGACAAGCAAAGTGTTGTTTTTGTTCTGCTTGAAAGAAAGCAATGGCGCGAGTAGTATTGACAGAAGGGTCCAGTACTCAATACCGGCAAATTTTCACCGTTTGAAATTGCTCAGGCGACCAATGCAACGAAGTGGAAGGATGGTGAAAATAAGGCTTCGCCGAGAGCTGCTTGAAAGAGAAGCTTCGATCTCGCTTCTTCGCGAGCCCGTAAAGCTCATAGCTTCGAAGCCCTTCGAGAAGATATCGAGAGTCGACACGAAGAAGCAGAGACCGGAGCCTTTCTCTTCGAATCCGTCATATTTTAATTTTAGACGCGTTCCGCCGGAAAAGTACAATACCAACCCCGTCGTCGGACGGCTCCTGACGCCTTCAGAGTCCCGAGATCACGGGAAACGACAGAGTGAGAGTGAGAGACGAGGGTGTTTGGGCTTTGGGTTGGGTTTTATGAGAGAGAGGGCGATACTGCAAGAAAGAGGAAGATGATGATGAAGATAATGGGCTACCGAAACGACAAATCAAAGATGCAATTTTACTGCAATCCAGCGAAACTTTCATTTACCAACGTTGGTAGTTAATCTCCGATTTAGGTATTTTCGAGGAGCGATCCCTCGACTAGACTTGGGTGTAATCATGAAGAATGATAGCCATCGTTGATCAGAGTGCTTTCCATATCTCCCAATTTCCCAGAACAACCTCTTACATTAATAGGGAAAATCAACAAAACAGATTGGATTTATTACAATGAAAACCGTTTTTTTTTCCTGAAAAGTAAAAATTGAAGGGATTGCTGAAAAATTCCTTTTATTTTCAAAATGAGGACATTTAATAAATCTCCCCGTAAAATTCTATCCTGATAATCGATTCAAATTGCTCTTGTTGGAAGTCCAAGGAAAAATCACTGGCAGGAAAAATTAATGATTACCCTTCAAATCATATTTTCAACCACAAAACAAAAACAGTTAATATTGATCAACCATTTTTTTGTTCAGAATTAATCCGTGGAATTTGAATCTTGTATAATGTGCGCATAAAAAATGTAACCAAATAAAAAACAGATTTGAGGAGATACAGGAAGAACCGCTTAATATATAAGTGATTTAAAAAGAAAAAATAATTTGTCTAAAAAAGAAAAAAACTAGCTTAATAAATGCATATTTCGTCAAGCCACGTTTAATCGTTGCCAATCCATCCAAAATATCAATTCTTCCGAGAAGCATTGAATGCGATTCGGTCTTTGTGCTTATCTTAATTACTGTGCATTCTTCCCGAGAGGCATTGAATTTTGATGCCACGAAGTTTTAATCGAAACTGGCCAGTTATTTTAATAATTTACACAAAACGTCTGATTTGAAGACTGTTTTCTTTGGTTTATTGTCGCAGGGAATGTAGATTTTCTTCTTTGAGGATCTATTCAATAATTTATTTTGTCAGATATTCAATGAATTGGGTAAGGTAGGGTTTGGTGTATTTTGCTCAACTCAGAGGAGGGAGATGGAGAAGGTGAGCCTAATCCTTTGAGATGATCGTGGATTCAGGGATTGGAAAGTAACTGAGACAGGCAATCAAAATCCTCTCTGCACACTTTGCATGAGGAAAAGTTATTTGATATTTAATAGTAGAAGGAAATTGAGCAATAAATCGTGCAGAACAGCGACAGACACTTGCCTAGGGAGAATGTTTTTATGGGTTCCAACCTTTTTCTTGAATAAGTTAACACAACATTTAAAGAAGAAATAGAAAAGATCGTGGGCAGCCGTGAATTTATTGGTCTAATTTCGGGTAGAATCGGAAACCGAATCGATTCAAAATTTTTGAATCCGAATATAGAGCTACAGGGTTGGTTCTTATCACCTGAACTTCTACCTTAAGGGTCTGGTATGCATAACCATATTCTCCATTGAAATGAGCACAAATATTATCAGTATTCAACAAAATTGAGTGTTTTTAATTGAGAGATAAACAAATAAACAAGTTTCGTTGCTCTAGTCATGGCAGTGACCAAGGGGGTCGCAAATCCAGAAGTGAATAATTTATTAGTCAACATTCGTTTATAGCTAGATCCTATTTTCTTCTTCTCGTTGCGAACAAAATTTTCAGCAAGCAACAAATTCAACATTTTTTATTAATTTAACTTTAGCCATGCATTTTTGAAAAACCTCACGCATCATGAAATCATGTTTTAAGTAAAGTAAGCAATTATTTCATGATTTTATCTCTTAGAAAGAAAAAGGACATGATCTCATCGTTTTTTAATAGCATTTTTGCCCTTTAATTTTTTCTTTTCCCATTTGCTTAGGGCTTAAAAAAAAAAAGAAAAGATATGCAAGGAAGATGGCCGCCTGGTGGGGTGTCTTGGCAATGGCCAGCATGGTCGTAGGCACATTGGCAAGTGCTAGCATAGGGCGAGGCCCTGCAACCCACCATGCCTGGACTTGGCCAAGGGCCGGCACCACGTGAGTTTAGAAAAATTGCTTGGGATAAGGGTTAAAAAAAAAAGATCTGCAAGAGGTGCCTCATGCATTTACATTAAATGGCCTAAGTTTTGAGCAGGAAATATAGTCAATGAGAAAGGTGGAGACCATGGATTTAGTTGGGGATACCAGTTGATTTTTAGGCTAGAAATACTCTGAATAATGCCCAACTTATTAATGTTTTCGAATATGTTCAGGCTTTTGATTTGGGGACATATAGTCCTATCACCTTAAGAGGCTTCGGCGGAGCAGTGGAAACTTTCCTTCTCTGCCATGGTACCTCTCCTTTTCTTATTATTTTCTTCAATAATTTTTTACTTAGCAGTAAGGGGATTAGCAATAATAGAATGTATCTCTTGAAGGGATGGTAGCTCCCGTCGCGGGGCTAAGGCAAACAGATCTTCGAAGTAGTCGACTATATGTTGCTGAACCGAGGGCATGTCACTGAGGACGTTCCCATCAGTATCCATCACGGAAAGAATTTTGTTATGGAGCTGCCTTTTATTGACGAAGTGGTGGAAGTACTTGGTATTCAAATTGTCTTCCTTAAACCACTACAATCGGGATTTTTGTTTGAAGAACGATTCCTCCTGTAGCCTGAGTTCCGAGAAGGTATTTAATCGAAGTTTTTCCAATTCAGCAAGACTTCGGTTGAGAGGGTCCAGAAGTAAGGCCTCCTGGACATCCATGAGGGACTTCTTGGCATTCGAAGTATGGCCCGAGATGTCCGAGTAAGAGCCTTTATTGAGCTGCTTTAGTTGGCCCTTCAGAATCTTGAGTCTACGCAAAGACAGAACATAGGAGTTCTCGTCATTTGAATGTCTCACACTTAGGTAACTAACGGTAAAAATCCCGAGTTGGAGAACCACATATTGAAGAACTTAAAAGGCTTCTTAGATAACGGACGGGGAACAATCCGTATCATTATGGGGCAGTGGTCAGAACCCCTGGAGCTAAGAAAGAAGCCTCCAAGAAAGAAAAATATTTCCTCCACTGATCATTAATGAGGACCCGATCAATTTTCCTAAGCTTGCGCAAAGCTCCTAAGAAAGTAGACCAAGTGAACCAAAACCTGTATACCTTAAGTCATCTAGCCAGGCACGGGACATGCATCAACTGAATTCATCAAAGCTGAGATCCAAGTATTTAAACTCCCAATTCTATCAGACACATCTTTGATAGCATTGAAGTCCCCTGTAAATACCCAAGGTAGATCCATAAGAGAGGTACTGAGGAGCTCAAGAGCAGACCACAACAATCGTCTGGAGACAAATATGTGATTAGCATACACCACTGAGATATAACAGACAATAATAAGAAACAAAAGGAGGAGGCAACCGTGGATGAACTGATCCGAGGCCGAGAGAATGGCTACCTCAGCAAACCGAGGATCCCAGCCATGCTAGATATGGCCTCGGGGAGAGCCATTATAGTTGGCCATCTAGTTCCAATTCGGGAGCATAGAAGAGGACAAGCTAGTAAACGTAGACGAGGGAACTTTCGTTTCCAGATACCAATACAACAAAGGTTGTTAGCTTTGACAAAATTTCAAATTTCAGCCTGTTTAAGGGGATCCACCAAACCCTATATTCCAAACACCCATCAACATATGTACAAGGGTAAGGAAGGGAGTTACCATTTGCTGTGGCCTCCACACTTCTTTTGGAAGAAGGTTTGGCCTTGTTAGTAGGGCTGGGCTACCATCCTAGTGAGTATTTTGTAGGATAGTGAATAAAGAGGATGCTAACATCAATTTGCCTAGGTTAGATTTTATCCCTTGGACTGGACCAGCCTTGTTGCGGGTGATTGGTTGAGCAGCTTGGATTAAGGGATCCTCATCCCCATTACTACCCACATTGCTGATGGTGTCCTCAATCTCTTCCTCCGAGCTAGACGAAGCTACCAAGCATCACTAGAGGCCTACCCTTAATTGCGGCGGTTCAAATCCGCCGCTAGGCCAAATAGCAATTCTAGGAGACTTCACATAAACTAGTAACAACCTGTTGTTTTCCTGAATAGGGACTAGTTTAGATTCTTGCTTTGTAGGGTGAGTTTTTTGTCTTCTCTCAACTGTCTTCCACCCATCCTGTGGTTGAGAAAAGGCTTGTGTAGTGGGCTGCACAGCTGCTATATCATATTAAAACTGGAGGAGATTGTGCCTAGCATGAGGCGACCCCTGGATGTCATCTGAACTAGTAGCATCCGGGCATTTATGTCCAAAAGTGCCGCATTTAGGACAAGATATAGATCTCCATTCATACTCCACAATGATTGGATACACAACACCATTATCCAGAGCAACTTCTATAGAGTCAAATAAGGGTGTATTAGCCTTTATTTCAATGCAACCCTTGCAACGAGAGCCTTTTCAAATTAGTCGTATGAAGGTCCACATGTAGCGACTTCCCAATGGCGCTCGCGATCAAACTAATGGCATGAGCAGACCACATTGATAAGGGATAGATTTCAATCTAATCCATACTAGAAGAGAATCATGTTGATCTCTCTTGAGAATTAAACGCGGGTGCCATTGTTGGATAATAAGGGGCACTCTAGACACTGTAATGTGACCATTTCTAGGATTTCGATGGAAATCATCATCCGGGATGTTAAAAAATAGAATCCTTCCTCATTAGCCATCACTTCAGTTACTTGAGGACCCCAATATTTTTGACAGCCACCTCTGTCATTTAAAAGGCAACTGTTTGCCAACATAATACCCAACAAGGCATGATTTCCATTTCGGGTGAGCCTCCTCAAGGACTTCAGCAGATATGCAAACTAAAGGCCTACCATTAACAATAATAGGCAATATGTAGGAAAGAGCGTACTCTTTCTGTGATATCCCACTTTTTTGTTGGTCAAAAAAATCCCCTCCACTAACTTTTTTCTTTTCTCTCTCTCCCTCTTTCCTCTCTTTTTCTCTTGCAGCACGCCACTTCTGCCCCATCACTTCCCTCTTCCTTCTTGTCATCCATTGTCCTTTGAATTTCTCTCTCCCTCCACTGTTCACGCGAGGACCCTCTAGCCGAACTCTCCTCCTCTTCTTCCTTCCTTTCTTTTCTTCTTCCTTCGGCTGGTTTTGGCTGTTGCAGCTCGCCCCTCTCACCGCCAACGCCAACTGAGCCTTCTTCTTCCTTCGGCTACTGTTGCCGGAAGCATCTTTAGCTCGCCTGCAGCTGTCGTCGCACCATCAACCCCTCTACCCTAAGCCACCTCCACCCCCTCTCTCATCCTTCCTCGTCCATCGTCGTCGCACGCGTTGCCTCGCCGCTGCTTGCCCTTGCCTAGCAGCCACTGTGCGCACGTCCACCGTGAGCCAAGCCTGAGCTCACCCGTCCAGCCAACTTCATGGCCCGAGCTCGTCCAACGTGGCTGCTACCATCGCTTAGTCAAGTTCATCGCTCGTCCACCGTCCAGCTGCCGTGAAACAACCGTCGCTATCCCCTCCACCGTCCGAATCATCCAACCGCCCATCGTCATCATCGTTCAGCCGTCACCGCCGAAGGCTCACCACAGCCACCGTCGCGAAACGCTCGGCTGTCATCGCCGAAGCTCACCAACCCGACACTCTTATTATTACAAGTCAAAGCCAAAATCCCAGATCTGGATGAGTGGAGACAGGATAGTGTGTGCGCAATCAACAAAGACAATCCTTATCTGAAAAAAAGAGAAACTGGACGGTCAGAAGGCGACCCCTAGCCGCCAGCCCACACCAGAATCCAACTGGAGTTGATCGCCGGCATCACGAAAAATGCA
Organism: Psidium friedrichsthalianum; assembly: GCA_019149425.1. NCBI lineage: Eukaryota > Viridiplantae > Streptophyta > Magnoliopsida > Myrtales > Myrtaceae > Psidium > Psidium friedrichsthalianum. The sequence continues at coordinate 14,765 of JAGVVM010009080.1, forward strand.
GGACGAAGGATCACACAATGGGAGCAATCAGGCAAGGCCGAGAGCGGAACGATGTACAATACAAGTGTGGCCTGGCGCGAAATGAAAAGTATGATTCTGTAATTATTTTTTTTTAGTAATAAAGGTAAGATAGTTTATATTGACTAGTTAAAATCGCAAACAAAGGAAGCCAAACGCATAGGACAATTAACAAAATAAATTGCTATCACTCCATCAGAATCAAGATACAAACGAGGAAAAGGGGGGGGATATAAGCAAAGGAAGACAATATTGTGTTTAGTTATTCCCCATCATTTTGGAAAGAAAAAAAAATAAACAAATATTGAATACACAACCCCAATACGAGATAAAATTGATATTGCACAAATGTTCCTCATTTGACAGTACCTATAAAATAATTCCACAGGGGAATATGCCCACTGTTTTTTATTTTATTCTCGAAAATCGACCACTTTCATTTATAGTGTCAAGCATGCACAAACCGGGGAGCTGTCATCCGATTACGTGGAAAGTGGAAGCACTTTCCTAAATTTGATCCAGTCCACTTTTATGAATTCAAGACGCCGGATGCGTGTTCTATGTTTGCTAATAATATATGTCGATATAGATATGCCATCAATTCCATACAATAATAAAGAAACACATCTACTTAATTTGATAATTATCATACCACAATAGGATTCCAATCATTTGAAATAAACTTTTCACCAGACACTGTAAGAATTCTTCTTCCCACTTCTATGAGAAAAGAAGGAGATACATAAAACCAAAAAAAACTAGGAAGAAACTTCAAAGACAATGTTTGAAAATGCGGGAAAACTTCAAAAACTAGAAAGAAAAAAAAGCCCTAAAACAAGGGTGTTATCATTTTCTTAATATAATAGCCTAAAGGCGGTCTAATCTTACATTTCCATGGTGAATCTTGAAGTGGTTCGTTGAATAAGTTTTAAAATGAAGATGACCCTCGTTGACAAGCGAAATATTCTGACTGTGAAATTGCATTAATTCATCCAATAAAATTATTGAGCATAAATTACTAGTGGCATTAGAATTAAGAACTAATTTTTTTACACAAATGTCTCTGTGAAAATTTCGCTTGGCAACCCAAAAAAAAAAAATTCCCGCCAGCACGATGGACTGGTGGCCATAAGGCTGAGGACCTAAATTTTTTATTTATTTTATTTTGTGGCTCTTTTTTAATGTGTTTATAACAGCGCACGGGTTTTTCTTGTTGTGTTGATTCTACGTGCGGGGGGGTTTGTGCGAATTTGGATTTTTGTTCATTTTTTTACAACTCAGTTTAATGAATATTTTGATGTAAAAATTGGGATTTGGATCAAACCTATGCGGCCTCGCCTGTGGCTTTTGGGCCTCATCCAACCCTCCTCGGCGCATACCACCAGGTGCCGGAAAAGGAAACAAAAAACAGAAAAAGGAGAAAAGAAACAAAACAAAAAGGAAAAAATTTAGAAGAACAAAATGCATCGACAAAGCCGGTGGGGATCCGTGCCTTTTTTTAGACTAACATGACCATTTTAAGCTTTAATTTACAATAATGTCCATTTTTCAATCTCTTATTGAGAAAATAAAAGCAATTTTTCGGCCTTGATTTGTGTTTATGTTCGAAAAAGACAAGCAGATACAATTGGTTACGCGAGGATCATAATGAAAAAAAAAAAAAAATCC
>JAGVVM010009081.1:0-16638 GCA_019149425.1 Psidium friedrichsthalianum
AAATAACATAATTACTTTGGAGGTGGAGCTTCGCGAGGATGGTAGGCTAATTAATTCTTTTATAATAAAATGGTGCAACTTATATTTTCCATAAGAATTTGGCCCAAAAGATAAAGTGGTTGGTTCTCGAAATTGATCACTCAGGGTCGGTTCCTAAAATTGATCACTCCTACTACTACGTTGTCATGTGATTTTGATACACTTAATCATCTTTGTTAATCATGCTAAGCAGTTGGGACTTCCGGAAGACGATGCAAGAGAGCAAGGCCGGCCAGAGTTTTTTCTTTTTCTCTCCTTTAGTTTGAAATTGATTTGAGTTCGAGTTCTCCACGTGTGAACAGCATGTAAGGGAGACCGCGTGAGTAACTTACGAAGTGTTGAGCTTTGTGCATAATCGATTATTTGCGAAAACGATGAGACGGATGAAGTCATCCTATGCAATGGTGGAGAAAAAAAATTAAAAATCTATTTTGATGGAAGCACGTGTTGGCTTCGAGTGACAGAGCATAAGAGAAGCCAAACGTACCTTTACGTAGTAATCAGAAGCTAGGCAAAATATGGATAAGATCCAGTTTATTTTTAAGAAATACTAATAAACTGGCTGCATCCTTTTGAAATGTATTAAATAATTATTATTACATATTCATATATTTTACGTTAAGGTTCCATTTGTTAGTTAGAGATAAATACTTCCAAAAATAATTTTTTTCCGAAAATGATCATTGTACCGCTCACAAAAATAAATTAGCGAAAAAATCTTCTATCATCCTTGAAATATTTGGACGAAAATTTTTATTCATAAAATAAAATTATTTTTTATTGATACATTATTTCAAGCGATACAAACGGTCATTTTTAAAAAGATACTTTCTAAATTATTCATTTTTCGCGAACCAAATCAAACCTATAATTTGAACTTTTTATTATAAGTAACATATTTTTTTTAACATATATGTCCAAGTTTCTTCATATTGTGTCAATAATTCCTTTTATAGATTCATAGTAAAGTGATTTCACTAAATTATTTAAATGTTTAACTTTTGCGTGCACACGCGTGCCGGCACGCATTTGCTAGTAATATAGAAAGACCTCAAACACGATATGAGTCAACCAGAGGTAAATCAGTAAAGCCGTTGAAATCGAGGACCAAAATGCAAGAAAAAAGGAAAAAGAGGGGGCAAAAGGGAGGAAAACAGGAAAAAGGAGGCTCAATGAGAAAAAGTGGAGGGCGCGGGGGCGAGAGCGAGAGGAGCAAAACCACTTGACGTGGAGAGGTAATTTTTATTATTATTATTATTATTTTTTTTTTCTTGGGGGATCAAATGGCGTGGTAATTGAAGCGCCGCGTCAGAAGGAGAAAGATGACGACAACGTACGGGATACGCGTAAAAGAGGGACAAATCCAGCGTGAGGACAAATGGCGTCATGTGATTGGGCGGAAGAGCGTGGGGGGGGGGGGATCAAGCATCCTTCGTTTCTCAGACGAGCCAGTAGAAAAGGTTTGGCCTTTTTCCGCACGTGCGGCGACTTTTCTTTCCTCGTCTTTTTCTCACTGACAAAGCGGGGAGAGAGAAAGAGGGGGGAAATCATAAAAATATCGATGAAAATACAAAATTGGGGGCGGGGGGCAAAATTATAAATATATTCCTATTTTCATCCATTTCGTGTGATTTTTTTTTGGAGGAAACAAAAAGACTTCCTAAGGAAATTCTTTTCTAATCTATCAATCTATATAAACAGGAAAATCATATTTACGCAAGTAAAAACTCTACTTCCACGAATTTTTCATATGTTACATTTTTTATTGGACTAATTTGCCATTAGCATTTTTTTTTGGTCAGATGCCATTAACAATTCATCCACAATGAAAGTGGGTTTTTTTAATTATAAAAACAAAGGTACCCTCTAACAAATCTAGCAAATAATCAAATAAGTCTATACTTGTCGTTTTCTTTCTTCCATAGCAAAGAGCCTAGCACTACTTTCATTTTCATTCTTCTGTTTGTTTGACTAAAAATGAATGATTTGAAATTTTTTTTTTAAAAAATAATTACTTTTATCACTTAAAAAATAAATAAAAAATATTTTCTTCATCCACATAAAGATTTAGAAACAAATTATTGTCAGTGATAAAAATATTTTCATTGATTAATTATTCAAATCAATCATTTTTTACGAAACAAATAGAGCCAGTGTTTGTTTCCTCAATAGAGTCTAATATTCTTTGGTTTTGTTTTCGTGGTATTTTGTGCTCATTCAACGATAAACCTAACCTCATTTGGCGTATATCTCTAGTTATTAAAATGTTATTGAGTCTAAAATTCAAAAACATGTAAAATTAAAATATCTTGAAAAGTATTCTTAGAAAATATAACTTATTTTGAAATTAGTTTGAAATAACAATTAAGGAATTCTATTATCCACAATTAAACTAGAACGTAAAGTGATATATAACAAGAAACCTACTACACGAGTAGATTAAATTATTTGTATTTTGAATTACAGCTTACTTTTTTTCGTTTTGCCGTGGAGGTACACCTTGAATCATAACATTAACAAGTTCGCTTTACATTTTAATAGTATGGTAAACTTATTTGTTGAGCACATAAATAATATGTATCTTAGTAAATTAAAGTGGAAAATCGGACAACTTAAAGCATATCTTATTAAAGAATATCTGACTTGTAATTTGAAGTATTAACTTACTTAATTAAGGGGATAAGTTGCACTAAATGATTACCTTTTAATAGAAAAATAAGTAAAGATAACAAAATAAAACTATCATCATGACATATCTTATTACGTTACAACGACAAATGAAAAATATCTAAAACTTTATATCTTACAGAAAAATTATGCTAGCTTATTTAGCTAATGGAACAAACTGTAACACATAGATACATACAATAAATCTTAATAAAAAATATTTAACAATAAACATTTTGACATATATTTTAGTTGGTAGTTTATATTTTATTTTGAAAGCTTTTCCTTTTGAAAAAAACAAAAAGTACCTGGGCATTGATGTAGAGATAGCTCATCTTCCTTGAAGACCATAATAAAATTAATAATCAAAACACGAGAAACAGGAAATAGCAGAAACAAAAGAAAAACGTAACCTGCGCTTTTTTGATCGTTTCCTAATTTGGTAAATGTTCTTTTCTTTTCGAGAAACTTTGTGGAGATGGTGGATGAGCTTTAAAGACCAACGAGTCTGATTAATGGTGCATTTGTTTCATTCAAATTCAAAATTTGAAAAAATATATTTCGAAAAAAATTGATTATATCGCTTAGAAATATTAATCAACGGAAAGTGTATTCAGTATGGACAATCATTTATGTGTAACTATTTTCGTGGATAATGAAATATTTTTCATTCACTAATTTTTGTAACGATAGAACCAATCAGTTTTCAAAAAATGATTTCCACATATTGAGTTTTTCATGAAACAAACACACCCTAAAATATACAGTTTGGAAAATTGTGTGGAAATAATAGTGCCCATATATACACACCCACGGTCACAGAGTTTTCTCTAACTATTGCATTTAGGCTCAATAGTTAAGATTGTAAACTGTTAGAATGGTCTTCTCCTCATTGTCAAAAAAATATGCTTCACTCCACTAAGTAGCCGCCCCCAGACGGTGTCTAGTGGACACCGACCAAACAAAAATTATGCACCTCTAAGCAAACAGCACGTTCCTGGTCGTTGAATTCTTATCAATTCACAGACCGAAAAAAATTCTTATCAATTCATGCTTTTAGCACAATTGAATCTGATGAGTTTTGAGTTGGTTTAGTAAGATATACAGCTATGCTGCTAAGCAATGAGTGTATCGTAAGATATTATTGGTTCATATTTCTTCGCTTTCTGATACCATCAAATTTGGAAAAATTACTCAATCAGTCCTAAATATATTGTATAGATAACAATTTGGTCTCACAATTTTTAATTTTATCACTTAAGTCCCAAATCTTTTCGAGAAATTTCAATTTAGGCCTTCTAGCCATTTTTTACTAGAAATAGCTAACATGGCAATGTGTCACTTAGAATGGCTGACAATGATTAAACTGCCATGTTAGCAATTTAGGCGAAAATTGTTCGGAATAACTGCTTTGGAATTTCGAGTAAAGGTTTAAACTCAATTAGCAAAATCAAAAAATTTAACATTGAATTGGTATACGTGTACAATAAGTTAAAGACTAATTAGGTAATATTATCTGCCAAGTTTATATCAACATGTGATCAGAATAAAACCCGCGAGATGCACGGATTGGTTAAGCACTTAAAAATAGCATAACAATCTTATTGTTATCTCAAAATATAAAATAAAGACTGTGAAAATTATTTTAAAAGTTCAAAAGAAAGACAACAAAACACCAAAATTTATTATGGCTTTCGATTTTTCGTTTAAATTTATCCTCGTAGATAATCCATTGATAATTTTTTTTGGAAGTTCGTAATTGAAATGCTAAAGCATAAAAAAAAGAGATATTTCTTTTGTACCATAACTACTTCCTTTCTCACTTAAATGCAATTAAATGAATGATAATATTACATAGGCTTCAAATTGAAATGTTGTGTGTGTTTGTTTTGCAATATATCTTCAAATAAGAATTTTATTTGATAAAAGTAAGAATATAATAAATTAAGCAGAGTAAAACTTAAAATATAAAACATTACAAAACATTCCAGAAGGCATAAAACCTCTTTGTTATTAAAATTTATTTTATAAGATGATTGACCCACATTTAGCAAGTTGAGGGATTTACAGAGGGAAAATTTTAGTAAATAATAAGGTTTTTTGGGATTTACATGTAAGAGGCATTTCTGAATCACATGATCTTATGAGCAATTAACGTAAACTTTATGTGAAAATTCATCAAGACAAGAATCGTTGATCTTCATGATTTTCACATACAATAGAAGATATACTTTAGACATAGTGAAGCCTTTAATCATGATCGTTGTTGCTGAAAACCTGGGAGACGTTGAAGACCGGTTTCTCTCCCTTACCCCTTATGTTATCCTTAAACTTTTTTTTCTAATGGAGAGAGAACAACTTAATGTTGCGTCAAAATAATCTTTGTTCATGTATATGGAGGGTGGAGAGAGGACAGACCTTCTTTTAAAAAATTATCCAAGAGGTGCCTTTCGTCAAAGCATATCAGAATTATACCTTTTCAATTGTATTTTTTTGACCAAAAAAAATTATATTTTTCATAGCCAATGTATTTAACTTTATAGCATGTAAATAATTACTAAACTATTATTAACAACACCACGCGAGTCACAATAATTCTTACATTCTCTCACTTGGCCCATATGAGCTTTCCTTTCATGGTTTAATGAAGACTATAATGTGCACAATAACAATATGCTAAAAATTTTCTTAAAACTAGGTATCACACAAAAGTCATAATCAAGTAAAGAAAACTAATGCGAGTCATAACGGTTGTGTGTCATTAATCGACATAGTCCCTCCTTTGTACTACAACTATAGGTCTCTACTTAATAAGATTCATAAATGAGAACTGTACCAATGGTCCAACTATAATGTCTTTGTTAGAGACTAACCTATTAAACATTCATCTACTTCCATCATGTATACTAAGTAGAAAATAGAATATATCGGAAACACATGAACGAGCTCAAAGTGTCAACTACATAACCTTAATTGAGCCATACTACAATATCATTAAAAATGCCCATCCTTTCAACACGTTCATTAAATATTTTGGATGGCAGTCATTTTTTTGTTAATGGATCTACAATCATAAGGTTGGTGCTCATAGGCTCAATTGATAATCTCTATTTCTGAACTTCTTTTTTGATGAAAAAGTATTTAATTTTCATAAGTTTAGCACCCTTACAATACTTGTCATTTTAATGAAGAAAACTATTGTAGAATTATCACAATAATTTTTTAGCGACTTGGCTATCGACAATAAAGTTTTAAAGTTTTGCAGCCATAATTCATGAATAGTGGCCTTAAAGCATGCATCAAACTCAGTCTTCATAATGGATGCAACAATTACTAACTACAAGTCCAATTAATTCTGAATCTGAAGATCCAATCATCTCAAGATAATTAGATCTTTCATAAATGAGTATATGATTCTTGATTTCTTGCAAGTTTGTACACACATTAAGATCCCAACAAAATACACTTAAGAAAAACCTTTCATTTGCACTTGTTCCAATTCACTTTTTGGACATTGCATAAGGCTAAATTTGTCCACTTTCTGGATTGGAACTATTTCTGCTGAACATTTATCCATATTGAAATCTCTCTAGAATTTCATTAATATAGGCTTTCTAAGATAATTCTTACAATCATTGTGATCTACCATGAAATATTTCTATTCTTACCACATATGTTGCCTCACCCTATCTTTCATTTCAAAATTCTTAGAGAGAAATTTCTTGATTTCATGTAACAAACTAAGATCATTAGCAGAAGGAACAAATCATCAACATACAGAAATAGAAAAATAAACTTGCTCCCACTGAACTTCATGTATATACACCAATCAATGATATTTTTCTTAAAATTGAAAGAGGTTATGGTATCATTGAACTTGAGATACCATTGTTGAGAAGCCTGTTTAAGTTCATTATTGATTTTTTTTTAAATTTACATACAATATGTTCCTTTTTTTAACTGAAATGCCTTCAGGTTGGTCCATATAAATCTTTTCTTCTAAATTCCCTTAAGAAAGATGTTTTCACATCCATTTGGTGTAACCCTAAATCATAATGAACCACCAAAGCTATAATGATTTTAAGTGAGTCTTTCTTGGGAACTAGTGAAATAATTGATTTCCTGTCCATTTAAATCTTCTTAATGCTTTTTCTGGTGGCTCAACTACTGTAAGTTCATTGTCGACATGTTCATTATGGAGTGTTTAATCATTTATTTGTTATTCTTGATTATTGTTTGATTAAACAATAATATCAGGAACAATAACTTTAGAAGCTTTGGATGAAGGAACCTCCACCCTAACTTCTTGAATGCAAGCATTAGGCATTCTTTCACTCCCATTGATGTCGCATTCTCAATGAACCCAGCATTTCCAGATTCAACAATTCTCATACTACAATTAGGACAATAAAATCTATACCCCTTGGATATTTTTGTATAACTAATGAAATAACCACTGATCATTCTAAAATTCAATTTCTTTTTATGTGGATTGTAAGTTCATACTTCTGCTAAACAACCAAAACGTGTAGGTGTCGTCAAGAGAGTTTTTGGAACTACCTTACTAGGAACCCTATTTAATAAGCACATATAAGTCTTTAATGCATACTTCCACAAAAGATCAAGGTAAAGATGGGGTGCCTTGGTGGTGGCGCCAAGAGGACTGCGTGGTAGAATGCGAAGTCTCAGAGTGAGGATCTTATGATGAGGAGTTGCCATGAGGAACGGCTGTGAGGCCGGAGAAAGTATTAAAAATACCAGTCGATACTTGACTTGGGTGCAACATTGGTAAGTAATATGCCTGGGAGATCACGCATCAACTCATGTGCATTTCCATGAATTCATATGATGCTTGCCACACGTAATATTCTATCCTTTGTTTAATTTATTTAGATGCCTGAAATTGCTCGCTAAGGACCCGACTAGTGTAATGAATTGAGTGAGCGTTAGAGTGATTGGTTTACTCGCTAAGTTATACTTACACTTGTGGTATTGTAATTTTAGATTGACAGGTATGAGTTCGATTCTGATACCCCTTGTGTCCTGCTACTGCCTTCCTATCTCCATCGAGTTCAAGTTTCAGAACTATGACTTGCCTCACGCTCCTAGTGTGACTCTCACCCGCGTTATTTCCACTGTGACCGTCGATGTAGCAATGGGCATGCCCCACTAGGTGACCTAGTTTGTGTTGATATTCATCAATATCGACGGACAGCATGAAGGCCCACTGCCTTGCGAGCTCTTTGATGAGGACGATGGAGACGATTGTGGGGATGCTCCGGGCGATGGGGCAGCAGGAGGTGGGTCGACTGGAGCACCCAAAGCGACATCTAGGTGGGATCAGATGAGCTAACGATGTTACATTTTTGGAAGTCCACAAGTCTTGGCAAAGATTGCATCATTTTGGATGGCTTTTAGGTAGGAGACATTTAGTGGCACATATATATATATGAGTAGTTGGGCTAGGTACTACATTAGTCCCAGGCGATCGTCTCCTTATGTTTTGACCCATTTCAATCGATGTAAATAAATAAACTCACAACTGACGATGTGTCTAATATTAAATTCCCGGTAATCATTATATCTCCTTCCTTCCCTTATCTTAATGAGATTTTTTGGTGCATGAAAGTAAATGTTTATAATAAGAACGAATAGATGTGACTACTTCGGCATCACGGCTCTAATGGTGAAATTTGGAGCAGGGTACCACAATTAGCGATTAATGTAAAGTAAAGTTTATGTGGAAATTCATCAAGACAGGAATCGTTGCTTTTCACATACAATAAGAAGACATACTTTAGACATAGCAAAGCCTTGATCACGATCGTTGTTGTAGGAAATCCAAGAGATGATGAAGATAGATTTCTCTCTCTTAACCCTTATATTATCCTTAACGTTGTTTTCTAATTGAGAGAGAACAACTTAATGTTATGTTAAAATAACGTTTGTTCATTTATGCGTAGAGTGGAGAGAGGACCGAACTTCTTTTAAAAATATTATCCAAGAGGTGCCACTTTAAGAGGTACTTTCTATCAAAGCATATTAGAATTGCACCTTTTCAATTGTATTTTTTTTTTCCTTCATTGATAATTGCAACAAATCAACACTGGAAGTGGCTCACTCCCCTCATCCTTTTCTTGCTTCCCTAGGGTTTCCTCCATCCCAACACCTGCCAAGCCCCTCTTGCAACAACCTTCTAAGGGAGAGAGGGTTCATTTTCTCTCTCTCTCCCTCACCCCTCATCCTCTTCCTTTCCCTTTGTGTTTTCCTATCCCTTTGTATCCTCAACTTCTTCCTTTTTTCTTTTTCATTGTTTCACGAACGATCCCGCCGACTTCTTCACGTGAAGAGTTTTATTTAGTGAGCTTAGAAGTTCGAAGCGTGAGTGACTTAGAAGAATTAGCTATTCTAGATCTACTTACTTGTTTCGGCTCCAGTGTTTGCTCCATATAGTCGGGTGTGACTCCTTTACTGCTTTAGTAGTCGGCTTATTTGAAAGCAATTTTGTGATCTACCGATATCTCCTTTGCAAGTCTTCTCCCTCGATCTAGAATTATATTTAGATTTGGGTGCTCTTTCATTCCGATATAAAAATAGATCTGGAATTTATAAGACATTTGCTGTACTCTTTTAACCTGTTGGTGTTGTTTTTATCTCTTCTTAGGTAATTGTACTGGGGACGCCAAACTTGGGCAAGTACCACCTGTCGCAACCCTCCCGAGAGATTCCCATGATCCTCGAGGGAGTTAATGAATTGCTAGGCCCATCTAAAATTTCGAGAAACCTAGCGCGGGCCCTCCAGGCCCATACCAAATCCCGTCAGGAAATTTTAAAATCGAGATCGACCTTAGTGTGGTCGAGTGATGTGTGCATCGGTGTACGTGCATAGGAGTCGCCACCAACTATTTATTGGAGGGTATGATTGGAAACCCTATCGAGCGATTGGGAGGGATCGTTCGATTCTGCGAAAACCAGAGATTTGGGTTTGGGGACTTAGTTACGCCAATATTGCTATTGACGCCCTTTCGGTACTTAAGTTGAGTGATTTTCTGATCTAAAGAGTTCATGTGCAGATGAGATCGAGTAAGTCCTAAGAATCTAATGGACCATGGCAGATGGGATTATTGTCCTATCAATACAATCATAGAAATAAGCGCATAATCAAAAAAATCAAAGCAGGGAGAACCACATCAGATCATGTCAAAGCGAATCTAAGAAAGTCCCAAAGGCCTAGAAAACATGCTAATTGGGATTTGAATGTGATTTGGAATAGCCTGGGTCGGGTTGGCCAGAGGGGCAAAACGGTCATTTTGAAATCCTCGAGAAGTCAGAATGTGAAAATAGGTCAAACCACTTGAATGTGGCTTTCTCCTAATTTCCACAATTTCTGAGAATTTTTTTGAATTTTTTCTGAATTTTTCTGAATTTTTTTTAATTTTTCTAAAAATTTTAATTAATTTTCAATTAAATTTTTTTTGTATGATTTATTATTATTATTATTATTATTATTTATTTTTTGTTTTATTTATTATTTATTTCATTTTATTTTCATTTATTTTTATTTTTTTATTTTTTATTTATTTATTTTATTATTCATTATTTTTTATTTTTATATATATTTTATTATTTTATTTTATTTTATTTTATTTTATTTCTATTATTTTTATTAATTCTATTATTTTATTGCTTTTATTATTTTTTAAATTATTATTACTATTTATTTTTGTTTATTATATTTTTTTTTAGGATCTTTCCTTATTTTTAACACTTTCTAAAAAATTTATCATCATCATCATCATCATCATTCTTTTTATAATTTTTTTATTATTTTTATGAATTTTGCTTTTTCGGGATTTATTTATTTATTTTATTTAATATTTTGATTTTATTAAATTTTTATTTAATTTTCCGGACCGGTTCGGGTTGATTCGACCCGGTTGACTCGATCGGACCAAAATTTCTTAATTAGCCCCCATTTTTGCCAGGATTATTCGAAATTGGTGCCAAAAATCAAACTCAAAAGCATGCATCTCACTAAAAAATCAATTTTGTACCACAAATTCTTGAGGATTTACCTAAAAACCCAAACTTTAGTCTTGACCCGAGTACCCATTTTGCTAAATTTAAGCTCTAAATGACCTTTTTTGCAAAAATTGATACTACCAATGGATTCAGGAGGTGAAAAACTAGGGGGGTGACGTGCCCTGATTTTCAATTTAGTCCCTAGATAATTTTTAATTGCATTTTAAGCACTTTTAAGGACTAAATTGAAAAACTGAAAATTGCATTATGGTCCTTTTCTACGAAATTGGGCAATTCTTGTGGATTTTTTAACTGAATTGTAATTTCAAAAAATAGAGGGGGATGACACGACTCAAAAAATGTGAAAATTGAAATTACATAATTAAAATGAATTTCTAGAATTTTTTCAATTAATTTGAAAATGAGATTAACAAAGAAAACCCCATTTATAGATTAATTGTCTCAAAATTTCTTTGGCCAAAACGAAGAGGAAATTAAAATAAAAATATGGACTATTTTTTCTTATTTTGTGGCCACGAATACTATTTTTTATTTATTTTTCATTATTTTTTCTATTTTCAGAAAAATATTAAAAAATGCGAAAAATATGAAAAATTATTTTTTGTTCAAAATTGGTTCCTTAGGCTAGGCTAAGGCTTCCAAAGTTGACTTTTTAAATTTCTCATTTTTTCTTGATTTTTTTTTATAAATTTTTGAAAATAAAATGCAAAAAATACTGAAAATATGAAAAATTATTTTTTTGCTCAAAATTGGATCCCTAGGCTAGACCAAGGTTCCAAAGCTTATTTTTCAATTTTATGAATTTTTATGAATTTTCTAAAATTTTCTAAAAATAAAATTGGCCAAAAAATCAAGTGTCATGGAGGGTTTGGGGGGAAAAACTAAATCTTCTGAAGTTGAAGGTTGGCGATCTAGTCCGGAGGATGACAGCTCTGCGGCTACTAACCTGTGAACACTTACAGAAAGATTTATCAAAGTCATCATGCTTTTAGAACGGCGAGCCATGAATTGTTCAGTTCGAACTCGAAACTATGCTTTTAAGACGCCTATTGTGATTCTTTTAGAAAGAGACTCGTGATAACACTTTCGGAATCAGATGGGTGTAGACTTTGAAAAAGACTTCAAATGTGAGAAATCTATTTGAACATTTATTCAAGATTTAGGAAATCAAGAATCATATGGAAACTTTTGATTTGAATTGTCTTACCAAAGAAAATGCATTCTGGAATTTTTTCTTAGATGGAACCAAAAAGCCGCCAGCAGCGCAAACCCGAATTATCCACCGAGGAGGGGCTCTATTCTGGGATCTGGATGGAACCAGACACAGCATGAAGAAGCTCAACCCCGAATTATTTCATCAAAGAAGGGTGTTATCCTGGAATCCAATGTGGGGCCGTCTAGGACCTAGGGGAACTAGAAAACCTGCAAATGCCTCGAACCGAATCGTTATGACTGAAGAGGAAAGAGTAAGAAGATTATGATATTTCGAATGTTCCAATTTTTGGGAATGAATTATGTCTTATGATTATCTATGAGTCATGCAGATTTTTCAAAAAATGTAACGTGATGTCAGAGGTTATCCAAAGCATCTGTCACATATCAGCTATGATCAAAAAATCCTTTATGAGGAAGGTTTTGAATCAGCATGAACCTGAAATTACCAAAGGAGTTTGCTTAAAACATCAATTGAGGTACGCTCATCAAAGAGGACTTATCACTATTTCTACAAACGAAAGTTTGATTTTTATTCAGGAACGCTTGAATTTCTCTCGAGTCTATGCCTAGGTTCGGAAAAATTTCGCAATTGCATACAATTTGATTGATCTGAAAGGTCTTGTAGAGGACCGTAATGTGGGCTTGGTTAAAGTGTTTCGAGGGGGACTCATAATGAGGTCAGCCAATGAACGAAAGATCTTATCATCTGCTCCCAAATTTTCAAGTCAAGAAACCTTGCAAAATGAGAGAGAAAATAATCTTACTCGTATTTCTCGAGCGTGCTTAAATCATTTAATCTATGTTAACTAAGTGCCATAATCTGAAAAGCTTTATGGGTTATAACGTAGGTAGGATGGGGATCAAGGGAGAAAAAGCTATTTTGGCCCGGAGAAATATAGAGGAGGGGTTTGACGTTGGTGATCATCACAGATTGTCACCTATCTGAGTCTTCTGAGATAGTCTTCAAAGAACATCATCGTTGTATGAGAAATAGTGTGCACTTCTGCTGATGTCGTTGCTTGAAGGAGGAATATATTTTTGCAATTAATCCCTGCGGAGAATTTCTTGTACAACCGGATCCCATTGGGGATATACAAGGAAAACAACATGCAAAACATTTTCAACTGAGTTTGCAAAACAAATGTACGAAATTTTGGAGGTATTGTAAATGGACAAGGATTTTAAAAAAATGGGCATTAGCCTTACTTTTGATTGGCACTTTGCTTTTTTGATACCCGGGATTGGCTTTTTGTTCTCCTTTTTTTTAGTTTAGTCTCGCCTTTTGCTCTTCTCTTCTTTTTTTTTTCTTCTTTTCGTTTCCCCCTTTTTTTTACAAAAGAATTTTGAAGATTATGACCGGTACACATGCGAATGAAAATTCAGCGCACTGAAAAGTAATTTAGGAATTCCATATAGAGCCGATTCTTCTGAATTCTTCCGCTTTAAGGTAGTGTCGTCTTCATATTGGAATGGACCATGATCACCAGCGGGGTTTAATAAAACGAATATACAGGCTCAACTGGGACTATACAAAGGATGAAGTATGTAGGATAGAGAGATGAATGCTTTTCGTCATCCTAAGGCACTTGAATTACCATATGATATTAAATACAAAGACACACCCGAAGATTGATATTAGTCTAAGCAAGAGGATTTCTAATCATTTACCTCATACTGTTGCTAGAACTCTTCGTTTGGCCTCGATGTGGGGTGTTCTTTGACAGGGTAAAGAAATGAAACCGTCGTTCAAAGGGTTGTCAATGGTCACCTGTAGTGTTTAGGATGGAAAAACAATTGCTCTCGTCATCTCAATCCATGTAATCACTGCGAATAAATCACATCCCTAAGTAAAGGTCTCTACTCATCCTCAAGTGTGTGTAGGGATGTGTTGGGTATGGTTTGCCTTCATCATTTGAGGTACTCCAATTGATAAGTCTTACGTCCTTATTTGGAAATTCATTTCAATTTCATCAAAATTCAATCTCCATAGGGAATTATGATGCATGATATAGGTTTCAAATATGATTTGGATAACTTCAAAACTTTTGAATCACACGCGAATGAAGTTTTAAGCCAGATATTTTCTTCAAGATATAGGCTCATTAACATTTAAATGTTACTTGAAAACGTATTGATTTTGTGAATTTCTAATTCTTGGAATTCAAATGACATGATTTTGAAAATTTTAGAACATAGGAAAAGGATACTTACCTGCCCGTCGTGACAGGGTCCCTATAAAAGTAAAAGAGAGTGTATTAGTATATGTCTTCAATTTTGAAGCAAATCGGAATAATACAACTCACCCTTGATATGCGTTCCAATCTGGATATAGTCACATAGATTGTGAGAATCTGTAATTTACTGATAAGATGAGTGTGTTAGAAATTCCAAGTTCTTTGAAGTCTTTGGATTTTATAGGGAAAAGACACTTATTATCCATTATGGTGTCGAGTCCCTATTAAGGTCAAAATGAGAGTTAGCATATATTCATGTCCAAATAAATTGGAACAATACCGCTTTACTATTGATTGTGCATTCCAATCAAAATCCCAATGTATAGATTTGCAGGAACCTTGCTATCTATTCTGAGACTTGAGATGTCAGATGCTTTAAGACTTTTGATCATCTCTTGAGTTTTGAAGAGGAGGGAGATACTTACTTGATCACCATGACGTTTTCCTGTGGAGATTAAAAGAAATAGGTCAATATATGTTCCCAAATTCGAGAAAATTGAACAATATTCATTACTATTGGTTTGCATCCCAATCTAAAGAAAGAATGCATAGGGTTATGAAAGGCTTGAAAAGATTCCTTCCTCAAGTTGTGTTCCAGTGTTCCCATCGCTCTTCATCCTAAAGCTCTCATAGAAACATGACTTGTATTTGCTTGATGGTTGTGATCTTTTTAGACGTGTTTGTTGAAGTTCTTGACAGTTTGACAACTTTGAAATTTCATTCTGAACTTCCTTCATTTGAGTTGAAAGGTGTTGTCACGAATAGACCTTCGATCACATCGACGAACCATTTGCCCCAGTCAGGCAGCACTTCCCTGGTTAGGTAATACTTGCACCCAGTCAAATACTCAGTATTTTCCACACTTTTTTGTAATTTCCCATCCACTTTCGGATATCTATTATTCGAGGCTTTTTTTTCACTTTTCACCTGCATGAAGAAATTCAAGGTTAGCTATTTGGCTTTAGTTGAGCTTTATGACGAATACACCTTTTAAGTATTGTCTTTTTTATGTTTTGAAACATTGCTTTTTGCAAGTGCCCTTGCTCCCCAGTAGGATTATCTTGGTTATTCACTACTCGAGGCTCCTAGGTTTTGCCTTGATACATTCTTTGGTGATGAAAGAAAGATATGTTCCGAATCGATCTTGTTTTGTTATGAAAGGGACTTGCTCTCAAATAAACTCTTTTTCTTGATCCCACCCTTTATCTTAGCTAACTCGAGTTATCAACTGTTTTCATCTTCATGAGGTTGTAATTTTTCGAAATGTTTTGCCCCTTGATGGTTTGATCCCCTGTAAGAAGAGAATGGATATGTCAATTAAAGACCTTTCAGGTAATGAAATATTTGGAGCATACCGGCATTACCCTTCATTTGAATATGTGTCAGCTCCTCAAAAAGTGAAAATAACTCACACTTATGTAATCATGTATAGATTTTCTCGAAAATAATTTGAATCTATTGTATGTGATTATGCGACTTTCTCAATCACACTTGCCTTTGAAGTGTTTGATGTTTCCCTATCAAAAAAAAGGAAAAATCATGTCAGAATGGCTAAGGAGTAAAACATTTGGAATCGATACCATTTATTTTTTTATCCATGCTCCTCTGCCTGCCTTTAGACGCCTAAAAAGAGCATCATATAAAGGATGTAGCACGATATGCATGATGCAAGTGATTTTAAAATGAGCTCGTGTATGCAATGAAAGAATGACTCTCACTTTATTTATGGAAAGCGCTTCTTTAATGCATATGACAATTTAGAATTTAAATCTTTCATCTCTTATTTCTCTCAATTGTTCTTTTTTAAAAGGATTTCCAGTCAATAAGAAGCTTGAAAGGATCCCAATGTCGATTGAATAGGTATTTGAATTCATGAAGATTTTGCCCTTACGTGGGCCATTAAGATGCTCTTGAATCTATTTATTTTAAATGCATTTTCAAGATGAAGTAAGAGGGATACTCCCCTGTTTTGTCATTTGGAGCATTGTTTTTCAAGTGCTTTACCTTCCATTTATCGCCTTGTGAGAAAGACAGTGAACAGTATTTTCATGACTGATTGAAAGTTACTTAGGAACGATACGTCGTTTTCACCGAAAATGACGATTCGTCACGTCCTTTTCTTGGTTTGGTCACGCATTTCGCATTTGGATGACTTCCCTAATTTGTTACCCGATATGCTTCTTTGGTAGAATTGGGGAACTTGCTTCAAGTAAACTCTCTTCGTTTATCTTGATCATCCTTTTTTCTCAATTCTCTTGAGTAGTTGTGCCATCTTCAATCTAAAAAAAAAAAAAAAAAAAAAAAAGATACACAAGAACAGGAATCATAAAATTGACGTGTTAGACTATAATATGAGATGTTTCCATTAGAACGATCACATTTACCTTTTTTGGAGCACCATTCCTAGGGGCATCTGCATGAATCATACGTGAGCAACACC
>JAGVVM010009082.1:0-15969 GCA_019149425.1 Psidium friedrichsthalianum
AATCAGGAATACTTTTGGTCAGGCAAATATGTTTTTCTTAGATTTTTCTTGAGCGAAATCATTCCAGAAATAATTTTGTTCAAAACTAGAAACCGGGAAATTTTGTTTCTTCTGGACAGAAATAGAAAAATCTATTTCCTTTTCCAGAAACTCTTTCTGACAGAATGGTTGCTGTCTCGTCCCTTTATCGATCTTCATGCTATTCTTCAGAAGTCATGGTAGTTATGCATTTTTGACTATGTGTCCAAGCTTTTCATAGGGAGAACTTTTCGGAGATGAGGCGAAAAGGCATATCGATATGGATTCTTAACAACGAAATTAAATCATATCCCGTTGGCAGTGTATTCAAGGAATCATTCCAACTCCATGAACAGAAGTACATGGGAACCCTACAACCATGGAGAGGATCGAAAGTGTTATTTGTATTGTTTCCTTAAAACACTGACGAAATTTAGGAGCATCGAACAGAAAATTTAGTGGTCGAGGATCATTTGAAGATTCCGGGTCTGCTTCCTCCTGAAAACGTGCGTTTAGCTAGTCTCCAACTCCAGTTATGTCTTCAAACTTCGTATTCTGAAAAATTACAGCTATCGAACTGTGAAACCATCTCTTTTGTACACCCTATAATCACTTTCCTCGAAGCCGGCTGTTGTTAATCATCACGTCGTCTGTTTTTCAGTTTGCGTTTTCTCGTTTGTGCATGCATCTCTAGAAGTGAAGTGCTTACCATTGTTCATCGGGCGGGCGGCGGCGACCTTCAAAGAGATGATCACCTGAATTGAAAGGGCTAGGAAAAGAAGGAAGACGAGAGAGGCCTTGTGAAGCAGCATTCTCACTCTTGGACTGGATGATTCTACGATAATCGTGTGTACATGTAAGGAATCAGTGAGATTGCTATATATATGACAATATGCAGACCCAATGGAGTTGACGATCAGCCGTGTAGGGTGGTACAGACGTTTACCCGCCAACCAACTTTGAAAACATGGATGACCGTGATTTCGGAAGATACTGCATTGACTAAAGGGTGCATTACATCGTGCTGACCCGGTAGATTAATTGTGAGAGGGAATTGCATGTATTCAATCTATGTGAGCTAACTACGTCCTAACTAACAGATCATTTGGGTCTCGCAGAAGGCCCAAACTATTTAATGATTAAGATGATATGAGCTCACAAACTCAGAGCGCGCACAAAATTTTTCGATTTCGAGTTCTTATTGGTGTGAGTTGGCCTGGTCTTGCAAGATGAAAAATCGGATTTTGTCTGGTCATTCTTATTGGAGGAACGATATTGGCACGAAAGAGGAGAAGAAGATGAGGAGGAAGCATCCTTGGAAGACTTTTGGGTGAACGTCTCGCAGCGTGAAGCTTCTTCTGCGGTTGAATGGTTTGCGAATGGAGGAACGACGACGCGTTTTATGAATTCTCTGTGTGTGTGGCGGAGAGAATTTGACTTATTATTATTATTATCTAATTTTGCGAATGGACTGAAGGAGAAGAAGGGGAGGTACGACTCCATAACGCCATGGAAAGTCTCAATTCTATATGGTGGGGCGCGAACTCGAGACTTTTTTGTGGCTAGAAAAATTAAAACAAAAGGAACTATCTGACAAATGGGTTGTAAAAATGGGCGCTGGCGCTGGCATCGGCGCTGGGCAGGGGCGGCGGCCTTCTACTTCTTTGAATCGTTTTTATATCTTTTAATTTTTCTTTCTTTCTCTTACTCGTAAAAATTAATTTTAAAAAAATATAAAAATATAAAAAATATAAACTAATAAATTTTACAAGCTAAGTGAAGTGTAATTGAGTTGGCTTTGTCTAGCTAAATGGGTTGTAAAAATGGGTTCAAAGGCAAACCCTTTTACAACCCATATATAATTAAGCTTAAAATTCATACCTATTAACAATCCATTTATTAGAACCTTTTTTCTTATAATTTTTGGTCAAATCATTTATTAGAACTTGACTAACCAGTATTTGACCACATTTTCTTTTAATGTATAAGGAAGCGGGCTTTAATATAAGTTGATTCTTCCATTTATACCATGAAAAAATTAAGTTGATTTTTTTACGGCCTAACTTGACTTCCCCCTCCTCCTTTCTTTTCATTGTTCTTTTCTGTATTCGTTTTTGCAAGACCGAGTCAGCTCACACAATAACAACTCGGATTGTTCAGAGCACCCAGTCGAAAAGTTTTTGTATGTGCTCGGGGTGTGTGAGTCACTTTCATTCTTATCATCAATTTTGTGCGGGCTTTATGCAAGACGCAAATGATCTCACGGTTAGAATTAAGTTGGATTGCATACATAGGATACATGATATTCTCGCTCGCAACCAATCTACCGGGTCCGTCACGACGTTATGCGTTCTTTAGTCAAAGAGAGAGAGAAGAGAAACTTTGCATGTACATGCACTATCTTTCCAAATGAGGCCCATCCATGTTTTCAAAGTCGATGTCCGCGAAAAGTCCGAACCACAATACAAGGCTGATCTTCAACTCCATTGGGTTGGCATGCTCATATATATATATATATATATATATATATATATATATATATATATCTCACTGATTCTTTACATGTATACACGATTATCGTAGAATCACACATTCCAAAGAGAGAATTATGCTTCACGAGGCCTCTCTCGGCTTCCTCTTTTCCCAGTTCTTTAATCTAACACGTTCATCTCTTCGAGGGTTGCCGACACCCGCTGATGAGCAACGGTGAGCAGTATCTCCATAGATGCATGTGAAATGAGAGAATATAAAACATGAGTTGACCGATAAACTGCCAACTCACGATTGAGAAAAACCGCTTCGTAGAGAAGCGATTGCAGGGTACACAGAAGAAATCGATCTTACCCTTTGCAAGTGATGTTGTTTTAGAATTCGAAGTCTGAACATATGTAATTTGGAGACTTACTATGGCGCTCCCGCATAGAAGCCGTGGCGTCCCAGACTCGCCATATATACATCGCCTTGACATTTTAAATTAACTAGAATAACAAGCAAACAAATAAAATAAACAGTTTCATTTATTTATGGCCGACAATGTTGTGTTTATTTACATACATCTGGGAAATAAGTTGGGTGGCATAAAAAAGTCGCCAGTAGCCCTACCTGCTATACAAAAATCGAGGACTGTAGTCCCAACCAAAAGGCTCCCATCATTGACTCGACTACCAACTCCACTACTCAACGGCCGGCACCTTGCTACTTCCCTATAAATTTTCAACAATAAAGGGGTGAGATAATAATCTTAGTGAGTTAATTCTTTAAATCACGAACTAAGCATTCCATGAAAAGAGATGAGTAATGGTAAGATCAATGAAGTAATATACTGGTGTCGTCGCATAATACGTCTACCTGACTATAATACTAATAAGAGATAACCAGTATCCTATCGAACCATGAACGATATCATGAACCAATTTATCTATGAATATGATAACCCTTTTGAATTAACAAATATAGATTATATTTAGCCATAACGTTGTCCTCCGCATTGCCTCAGAAATCGGCCTGGTCACACAATAGGATCACCTAGCCACACAGTAGGGTCTTCGCATAAACTCCATGGGGTATGAGGGAGCATGAAGCTCAATCCACAACTATGGTTCTATGACATGCACATGTCGAACAAATGTATACATCTATGTATATATTAGCATAAAACCGCTTATCCCCAATACTAATATCAACTTCCTCGGTTGGTCTGACACAGTGCTATTATCCCTAGGTATTCTTCTTTCAAGTAATGTGTTATAATTCAAGCAATCCTTGAATAAAGACGATGCCACTGATCCGAAGAGGATCCGATTAGAGGTCGTATGGCGTGTCTCGAGTTCTACCTTTTTAAGTCTCTTGACTAGCGACTTTGCTCATCCGCCAAGCAACACTTCATGCTTATAGTTACACCATCACTTAACCCTTCAGGAAAAAGTGTCGCTCACCTAACACATATTTGCACAATGAGTCGACCTCTCGTCAACTTGCCCTCTCTCATTTATTTTTCTTCCCTCACCGACCAGACCATCACGTACACAGTTTCAACTTTCTAAATTTCCAGATTTTTTTTTCTTTTATAATCATCCATCACTCGAGATATTAGTTGGATGAAAACTAGGACAAGCAACAGTGGTCACTCCATTACCAACTAAAGCCCTCGGATAACATAACAGGCATTCTACTTCACCTCGGTTGACACCTAAATTTTGACTAACCTTTTTAATCATTTTTCTTAAAAAAAATAATAATATAGAACTAATTTTAGTTCTTGCCAAAAATAATTAAATCATTTTCATATTTATTCATGCATCTCATTCTGATTGTGGCGGAGGATATGAGCTTAAATTGACAGGTGATTAGACTAAGCATGGGGGAAATGTGTTGAAAATTTTATGATGAGTTGGATTTAAAGAAATATTTTCTCAGGGACTGAATTACAAATACTTAAGACATCAAGGATAGAGCTTAGTTGAAAAGGCAATCGGCTAACAAAAGCAAAGTACCTGGTAAAAGCAAGGTCAAAGCCCTTAGTGGGAATAAAATCCATGACACTCGGAATGTGGATAAAGTGCCATAAGAATAATCCGTCGGCAAGCAAGTAGCAAAAACAAAGAAAGCCTAGAGCTTAGTTGTAGATAAATATCTAAAAGACTTTTGGGACTCAGAAATATAGATTTACCCCCAGCAGCCATGACAGTTGATAATGATGCAAAAGTGATCACCAACCTACCGTACCCCTCGTTCTGAAAATGGCCTTCTCGAGCCTATCCTAAACCAGCATTACAACCTACTCGGAAGCCTCTTTCGATTGAGACATTTCAAATCAACACGAGATTTCACAACAAGAAGCTACTACCAATAGTGTAGACGAGGTAGAGATTAATTTCGCGTCTCCATCCAGTAGGCATCCCATTGAGTCACGAAGAACCCAAGCCGTTGCCCCTTCCATCGTTCCTAGGATAAAACCTCCGTCAACATGAAAAAAAAAAAAATTGTCATTTTCCCTTAACTTATTATTTTAAGCGATATCAGCGTTTATTTTTAGGAAAATATTTTCTAAATCGTTTATTTTTCGCAAAACAAGTGGACCCCAAGTTGGAGTTGTTTATCCTAGACAATGCGTTTCTTAAGAGATACGAAAAAATTGGAACCATCGTAGTGTGCTAATCTAGTGATAAAAGAGTCACATTGTTTTTGAAAAGTCACAAAATTTGAGATGTGTTGTGACTGGATATCTAGCTAGCTTATGCCTTGGGTATTTGTTAGTTATGGAGAGAAAATTATTGGCTTCTAACACGGCAGTAGGACCGCGGCAATGGAATCACACACCTATACCACGGGTTAGTGGGTTAATAATTTATTTATTTATTTTTCACTTTATTGTTCTCTAATTTCAAGAGAATTACAAGAGGCCACGCTAAATAAGATCAATTTTGAGATTTCATGCTTCCTCTAAAAAAACTTTTCAGTTCTTTCGGAATATGCCATTCCTATCCTCGCAAACGAAATCCAAATATACAGAATATTGTAATTAGCATATTTGTACTTGAATAGATAGGACTTGGAATGCGGTAATTGGGTTGCACGGTGGATGATGGGTTACTTTTGGCGAGATTTGTTGAAACAATACAAGACATAATTGTTTCCCATTCGCTGTGTATCCATAGAAATCATCATTTGAACTCCGTGAATAGAAGAATGAGGAAAACCTTGATTAGCCATGGAGTGCATAGAAAGCAAATGATTTCATGACACCAGCAAGTATTAGGAGCAATTGAACGGAAAAAAAAACTAATAATCAAGAATCACTTGAAAAATGGTGGCATAATTAGGTGCCCATGGGCGGCCAGCATAGGCACACTTCCATCAACACGAGTCTTGCTCATGACCACCATCTTTTCGATACTGCTTCCTCTTGGAAACGTGTATTTAATTAGTTTGTCTCCGATTTAAATGTATCCAAACTTGGAATTGTAAAAGAACATCACTTGCAAAATGTGAAATCGAGTCATTTTGTATCCCCTACCATCACTTCTCTCAAAAGCGATTGGCCTTGATCGTTGCATCTGCTATTTATTTACACCCAGACCCGTGCGGATAATCACATGGACTTCTAGGAGCAGCAATCTTGCTCACGACCGCCATATGTTCGATATTGCTTCCCCCTGAAAACATGCATTTAGTCAATTTGTCCCCGATATTGATATATCCAAACTTGGAATTCTAAAAGAATATTGTCGTGACCTAAAAATCAATTAATAGGCTAACGGATTATTAGGTTAAATTGACAAATGTAATTCGAACTCTCTCAAGTACTACCGAATCACAACTTAGGTCCTTTTCATGCAAAGTTTATTCAATTCAGAGCCGCCACTAATCGTTCTTGATAGGTTGATTAGAAACCTAAATAAATTAATGGGAGAATTAATTTATTTTAGCGAATCAGAGAAAATAAGTTCGAAAACTTGATTACATTAATTTGGAAAAATTAATGCCCTTTCGATATCAAATTTCATGAAAAATCCTTTTCCATTGATGATTGTGAATTGAATGACTTTTCCTTTGAACAATGACATTAATGACCATGTGATATGGGAAAATGACTTTTTTAATTTTTTTTTCGGATTAAATGACGATCATTATGAAAACATACCTTAAAATGAGTTATCATCCAATTAACTTAAGAAAATGATTTCTCAAAGTCTTAACTTATATTAGACGATATTTATGTGGTAAAAATGGAATTTTGGCATGATTAACTATGAAAAAATGAGAATTATTTTTTGGGCTTTTTATTTAATGAAACAAAGAATAAAAAAATACAAGATTGAGCAAAAATGAACAAAAATGCCCATAATATGCCTTTTAATTCTGATTTTTTCGATAAATTTACTGATTCCCAAAGATTTGGGCTAGAGAATAATTTTATCCGCTATGTTTTCGAAAATTCGAGCCAGTATGCGAATAATTGTATAGAATAATATCATCTCTTGTTGTTATTCTACACTAAATTACTATCTCATTCCATAAGATCGTCGCTAAGGCATGCAATTTATTTTCCGAATAATCTAGGGGCAGATATTATAGGCAAGTTTGTTTTAAAATGTGTAAACTTTATAACAATCAAGCAATCAAGCAAATACAAAAAAAAAAAATAGCAAAGGCAAGCAATTTAATTTAATCCTCAGAAAATAGAAGGGGTGGCCAAAATTGTGAAGAGGGGGTCCACCTTTCCTCATTTTGAAATTTGAGCTTCAAGTTTGAGAAAGTTATCCATAAAATATTCTCAATAATTTGGATAAACATCTAATTGAATCTTATCTTATCTTTGATCAAATCACTTCAAAGGGCATTACAAGAGATAAGGCAAGATAACAACCAAGCAATCAATCCAACCAACCATGACAAGATCATAAGTTCAAGCTCACATTCGCAACATAGAGATAACTTTGAACAACCAATGGATAAATGCAATCGGTGTGCAATCCAACGATTCAATAGCTAATGATAATTATCATAACAAAGCTTATCCACATGTATAATTCAGCCAAAGAAGTGGATGAGCAGAAAATTCTCTTTTAATTCAGCAAAAATCCAATTTTTTTCAAATTAATCCGATTTAATTTTAGAAAAATGCTGAACAAGTTTTACCCTTGAGAAAAGAGTTTTTCCAATCAAATTACATTCAAGAATATTCAAGCAATTTCATGATCAAATTGAACTTTGCTAAACAAGGA
The DNA here is from genome assembly GCA_019149425.1 of Psidium friedrichsthalianum. Taxonomy (NCBI): domain Eukaryota; kingdom Viridiplantae; phylum Streptophyta; class Magnoliopsida; order Myrtales; family Myrtaceae; genus Psidium; species Psidium friedrichsthalianum. The sequence continues at coordinate 7,746 of JAGVVM010009082.1, forward strand.
ATTTCCATGCTATGATGATCAATCTTCGGCTATAGCAAAAAGTGAGCTAGCATTGATTATCAAAGAAATAAACAATGAAAGTTCTTTACTTTTTATGATCAAAAGGCTTAGGTTTCTCAACACTTGATTGCAAATCGCATATGTCTAGCGAGATACATGAATATAGATGCAAATTACCGATCAAACCAGCATGAATTTGCAAACCAAAGCTGAAAATTTACCATTTTAGCAGAATTCCAGCAAGCGCGCAAACTGTAAATTCGCCCAAGATTTGCACCTTTTGAGCCTGATTCGAGCTCTGAATCGTAGAGATTCTAGTATTCAGCAAATATTCTGCACCAATCCAGCAGTAAAAGTCACCCAAGACTGTTGTTTTTAGACCTCGGACAGCAGTATTTTCGGCTTAAGGTTCAAGGACACCAATCAACATGCAAAATAGCATCGAACAGGGTAGAAACAGGGCTGAGTTGGAGCCAATTAGCAGTTGGACAGCAGCTACTTAAGTGGTTCTCTAGCGGTGGACTTGATGCAGGGACAGCAGCAAGACGTGTCTCCATTCCAGTAATGTCCACGAGCAAAACAGAAGCGGTCCAATCAGTGAGCAAGACCGACTTTTAGCACCCGCACAAAAGAGACGCTCGTGCCCAGAACAACATGTGGAACAGCCTTCAGAGATGCTCGTGCTTGGAACAACTCTGAAGCAACCTTCCACTAAGCGGTATTGCCACCGAAATCGTGTATGAAACTCAGCCTAGAGAAGAATTCTGGAACTCTCTCTCTCTCGCTTTTTATTATATTTTTTCCTCTGAACTTGTGAGCAAAAAGTCCCCCCGTACTCTCTAGGATAGCTTAGTTTTTATAGAGAATAGAGCTTACTAATCCTAGTAGATGTAGGACTCTTTGTAGACCGTTGGGTTAACAATCCTAGCTAAAGTAGGATTTGACATCAATCGTTGGATTAAATATTCTGATCTCATAAGAGTCCATATCCAACAGAATTGTTTGTTATTTTTTTATCAGATAAAGATAGAGTTTTATTTTTTAGGACTCTAATTTTTCGAGCGAACTCCTTTGAAAAATTCGGCCAAATGATGATAGTGATGGGGCCAGCCGAATTTTGTCAATTCCTTGTGCTTGTCGCTCGTCTTTGGACTTGAATCGGGTTCTAATTAATCAATGGGTAATTAATTAAAAACCCTTCTAATTTATTGAGCAAAAGACGGGCCAAAATAAATTTGAAACAAGGTCCAAAGCCCTTTCTAATTTTCGGCAATTTCACCTAGATGAATTTTAATGACACGTGGGTTTTTTAAAAAATTTTAATATTTTTTGGTATTTTTATTTATTTATTTTGATATTTTTGTTTTTTTAATTATTTTGTCTTTTCCCCTTGGCTGGTGAGGGTCACCGGCGACCCTCACCGGCCACCACCAAGTGGCCCAAGGGCTAGGGCTGGCTCGCCCTAGGCCGGCGGGGCCACGACAGCCCCAGGTGACAGCTATCACAACCACGGCCGCCGCATGCGAGGGCATGAAGTCCCTCGCCAAATTTGGGCGAGGCCATCGCGGTCCTATCGGCCACGGATGAGGGGGCCTTCGCCTAGATATGGCCTCGCCAACCTCATCACGGGGTCCAGGCGAGGGTCCCCTCGCCCGTGGCCGGCAAGACCGCAATGGCCCTCTCCCAAATCTGGCGAGGGCCTTCGCGCCCTCGCCTGCAGCTGTCGAGGTCACGACGGCCATTGCTTGGGGCCATTGTAGTGCTTGGGGCCATCGTAGCCCTACCAGCCTTGGCCGCTAGGCCACTCGATGGTGGCCAGGCCCAGCAACCCTCCTTGTAAACAGAAAGAGAAAGATGAGAGAGAGAGAGATGTGTGTGTGTGTGAGAGAGAGAGAAAGAGAGAGAGAGAGAGACGGTAGTCCACTACAAAAATCAAGAAAGAAAAAAAAAGAAGAAAATTTACAAAAAAAGAAATTATGAAAAATTCCATATGTACCTTAAAATATTCAAAAAAATCGTTTCGTAGGTGCTACATCAGCATCTCCGGCAGCCACGTCAGCTTTTCCAACGTCCACGTAAGCGATAGCATTTAAGTGGTCGATTTTTAAAAATTATGGCACTTAAGTGAACAAAAAAAAAATCATAACATTCAAGTGAGCGCCGTACAAAAGTTATGGCACTTGCGGTGTACTTACTCCCATTTCAACTCCATGAACAAAAGTACATGGGAAACCCTACAAAAACATGGAGAGGATCAAAAGTGAATTATTTGTATTGTTTCCTTAAAACACCGACGAAAATTAGGAGCAATCGAACAGAAAATTTAGTGGTCGAGGATCATTTGAAGGATTCCGGATCTGCTTCCCCCAGAAAACTTGCGTTTAGCTCGTCTCCAACTCAGATATTATCGTCTTCAAACTTCGAATTCTAAGAGAACATTACTATCAAACTATGGAACCGATCTATTTTGGACACCCTATAATCACTTTCCTCGAAAGCGGATGTTGTTAATCATCACATCGGCTGTTTATCAGTTTACGTTTTCTTGTTTGTGCATGCATCTCTAGAAATTGAAGTGCTTACCATTGTTCATCGGGCGGGCGGCGGTGACCTTCAAAGAGATGATCACGTGAGATGAAAGGGCTAGGAAAAGAAGGAAGACGAGAGAGGCCTTGTGAAGCAGCATTTCGACGAGAGAGGCCTTGTGAAGCAGCATTCTCACCCTTGGGCTGGATGATTCTGCGGTAATCGTGTGTACATGTAAAGAATCAGCAAGAGTACTATATATATGAAAATAGCAGACCAATGGAGTTGACGATCAGCCGTGAATTGTGGTTCAGTCGTTTCCCCGCCACCGGCTTTGAAAACATGGATGACCGTCATTTCGAAAGATGCTGCATTGACTAAAGGGTGCATTACATCGTGACGGACCCGGTAGATTAATTGTGAGCGGGAATTGCATGTATTCAATCTATGTGAGCTAACTACATCCCAAACAACAGATCATTTGGATCTCACATAAGCCCAAACTATTTAACGATTAAGATGGAATTAGCTCAAAAACTCAGAGGGAGCACAAAATCTTTTCAATTTCGAGTTCTTATTGGTGTGAGTTGAGCTGGTCTTGCAAGAATAAATTCTGAGGGCATCGAGTTGTTGGCCCTTGACCGCCAACAGGCGAGGGTTTCGGCCTCGCCTATGGCCGGCGATGGTCGGTCGGCCATAGTTGTAAAAAAAATGACGAAAAAATAAGTAAAGTATTTTTAAATAGTTTGAAAAATTATTTAAAATTGTCTACACCTATGTCAACGTTTGCCGTGCCACGTAAGATGGCCGCTGTCCACATCAACGATTTCCAACCAAAAATGGATGAACTGACTCAATTAAGAAAAAGGGGAAATGTTTAGGATTCAATTAACGTAAGTGCAATATGCTTATGACTTTTTGGACAATTTCCGTGACAAAGGAGTAATATTGGTTTCCATGAGACCACGAATTTGAGTTATTTTGCGAGCGTAACTCTAGCGAGCTTGTGCCTTGTGCATTCATTGTTTATGTGGAGAAAATTCTTCACTTCTAAGACGCCAATAGGACTGCGGTAATGGTTTCATACACCTATAACATGGGTCAGTGCGTTTGATAGTACTTTGTCACTTTTTTTTTTTAAATCTCATTTCTGTACAGTTGCGAGAGGTCATACTAGATTATATCAAATTAGAATCTCACGCTTTATTTGAATAACTTTTAAGTACTTTTGAAGCTAACTGTTCCTCTCAATTCAAGCGAAATAAGAATACTCCGATGTTTTACTTAAGATTCCGCATCCGGTGAACGGGAGAATGAATAAAAGACACTGAGATTCAGCGAAAAGGCATAGGGATATCAATTCTATAAACAATCAATTTACATTACTTCCATTCGCAGGCTATTAAAAAAAATTCATTTGAGCTCCACGAACAAAAATATGTGGAAAACCCTAATTAACCATGGAGAGTATAGAAAGCGAAGTATTCATTTGTTAATAACACCAACAAGTATTAGGAGCAATCGAAAAGAAAAGTTAATAATCGAGAATCACTTGACTGATTCAATAGTGCAGATCATGTCTTCCGTTCTGGTGAGATGAACTTCCAAAAATACCTTTACCAAAAAAAAAAAACTTCCAAAAATACCAATCTTGCTCACCACCGCCATCCTTTCGATATAGCTCCCTCCTTAAAATGTGCATTTAGTTTGCTTCCTCGTGGTATTATTGGAAGTCCATCGAGGCAATATCGAAAATATGGCAGTGGTGAGCAAGATTGGTATTAGTGGAAGTCCATCGAGGCTAGCCAACCAAAATTTTGGAGGAGGTAATTGGGATTGGGGTGCCCTCGAGAGGACAACATTTAGACATTTGTGCCATGAATGCCGCGCCATTGAATTGATGATTCTCGATTATTAGTTTTTTCTATTTCATTGATCCTAATATATGTTGGTGTTATTAAGAAATGAATAATTCTCTTTATACTCTCCATTATTGTCAAACTTGGAATTATAAAATAACATAACTAGCAAAAAGTGAAATCAGTTTCTCTTGTATCCCCTACAATCATTCTCTCAAAAGCTGTCACGCCCTGATCCTCGGCACGAGCCATCCCTACCAAAACGTCTCAGGTTGAAAAGAATAGCGTCCCAAGCACGCTAACGACTCAATCAAAATTTTTACGAATGCGGAAATGTTTTTAATACTCCCAGACAAATAACAAGCAGGGATAGAAAACAGGACATTCAATTAATTTAACCAAATATTTTCAGTACATCAATAAGTAGAGGATCGCTGACCTTACGAAGTTATGCAGCATAATACAACCCCACTCTTCGGGGTGGTCCCTAAGACTGGCAAAAAGATAAGTGGGTCGGGAAGGGTTAGTTACTCATCTACTCCCAAAAGAGGGGCTACTCCACCCATTAACCATCATCATCAAAAATCAAAAAAGGACCCTCATGCTCCTACAGCTAAGGAGACATGGGAACATCATCGGAGGCCTCGGAGGGTCGGTCTCAATGGAGAAACATACTCTATGGAGGATTGGCCATGATGTCAGGCTCAGGATCCACGATCTCTCCGTCGAGCGTGTCGAGATCCATTGGATCCCAAGTAGGGATGTGAGGAGTCAGGTTGGGTAGCCCCTTAAATCCACAGAGTGGGCCGTAAAGAACATCATCCTCACAAATGAACCAGGCCTTGAAGATGTGAGATAGTAGGTAGTCCACACCCTCATCAACTCAAATCGTCGTGACGTGTTGCTTGCAAGTCAGGTCCATGCCTAAATTGGGCGGGTCACGATGTGGAATGACTGGTTGCTCAGGAATCCGAACCGAATTGGCCTTTGCATTAGTCCTGACCTGAAAAAGGGTAACCACAACGGAGTAAGAAATAAATCTCAGTGAGTCCACAATCTAAGCTCAGATAAGATGATGATTCGCTCAGGCACCCCAATTAATAATATCTCACCACAACCGAGATTTTTACAAAATACCTACGATTCTCAAGTTTTTCTCTTGCAATCAATTTATTGGTAGTCACAAAGTTCATTACATACGACTGGTGTGACTCACACTACGACTAGCAGCGTCTTCTGATAGTTCGTAAGATTCGTACAATTGGCACGATACGAAAACTGTCAGGGAAAATCGCACATGACTGATGTGACAGAGTACTACGACTGGTGGCATCTTTTGATAGTCCATAAAGTTGATACGACTGGCACGATATAGAACTATCATGATAATACCATACAACTGGCACGGATTTTAAGACCCTTAAGTGACCACCTTCAAAAATTATAAAAATCCACCAATTTACAATTTTCCAACTAAACACGAATAATCAATTTATTAATCATTAGAACAAAATTCACTCCAATTATTTGGCAGTCCCATGTCGGTCTCGACCTCAAAGCAACCGACCACAAAAATATCATAACATTTCAATTATTTAAACAAACAACCACTAATGGCTACTAGACTACCAATTAGTTAGTCAAATAATTCATCGGTCACTCGGCTCTAGTCCATCACTCGCTCGCGATCGAAAATTTGATCAATCAGTCAATCAATTTTCGACTAGCTACTAACTACTCTGGTACTCGATTTGACTTATTTAATCGTGGCCATTTAACCTAAACTCATCTCTAGCTAATCCGGCCACGATTAGACTACTCGAACGCCTAATTAATTTATTAATTTATTAATTTAATCTCGAACGAATTAACGCCTTAGCCAAGGATTAAAGGCTGACTCACTGCACGTCGCAACAAAATGCAAATGCGGGCTGATCTGGTTGGTGGCGGCGGACTTCGACGAGCGGCGGCGGCAGCCGACGAGCGACCAGTGACAAAACCGACAAGGCTCTTGCTGGATGGTGGCGGCGACGGCGAGGACGAGCTAGCAATGGACGAGCGGCAAGGCGTGTTCACGACGACCGTTGGAGCAGGAGCAGAAGCGGCGGCGGCGGCGGTGCTCGATCACGAGCGGCCTGGCTAGAACCAACGAGTGGAGGAGCGGCCGGCTAGCCGGCCACGAGTTGGAGGTTTGCATGGCATGAGGCGACCTAGGGCGAGCTGGCAAAGGGAAGAGGAGGAGCAACGGCGCGGCAACGGGCTGCGAGCTAGAGGGCGATAGAGCAAGCGGCGAGAGGAAAGTGGCGGTGGCTCCAGCAGGGGCTGGGGCGAGCTTCGCGAGGGAAGAGGAGCTGAGGTAGCATCGGCGGTTGCTAGAGAGGAGGAGAGGACGAAGGGGAGACGCCGCGTGGCTAAGCATAGTGCAGCGCGAGCATGGCTAGATGGCTGGACGATGGCGAGCTGGTCGGGTGAGCAGTCGAGCAGCACAGTGGCCGAGAGACAAGCAGCAGCAACAGTAAACCAGCAGCAGCAGAAGGCGAGCGCAGCAGCAATGTTGGTGGCCAACGAAGGAGCTAGGCGACAGCTGGAGGTGAGTTGGAGGGGAAAAACGATGGAGGAAGACAAGCAGCAGCAGCAGGGAATGAAGACCCAGTTGGTGCCAGCGGCCGAACGAAAAAGAAGAAAGAAGAAGAGAAGAAGAAGCAAACGTGATGGACAGCCCTTCTTGCGTGAACAGTGGAGGCTTCAGAAGTTGGTGGCTGAAGAAAATGATGGAAGTCAGAGCCTTGCAATGCATTGGGAAGGAACGCCGCAGAAAAGATAAGAGGGAAGAGAGAGGAGCAGAGTGCAAGCTAGAGGCGTCAAATGGGTGGTCGGGTCGATATAGTCCGACCCATATTGACCCTCTAACCAGTTTTAACCCATATTTAATGACTCATACTCGCCCAACCCATAACTGACCTATACTCGACCTGACCTATTTTGACCTATATTGCCAAATCATACTAATATTTTAAGAAAACTTATATAACTCATTTAACCTATTAAGCTTTTCACATGTATATTTTATCGTATAAAATTTTTACATCAAATAAAAAAGAAATTAAATAATAAAAAAATTATTAATAAAATAAAAATGATATTACTAAAATACTTTCATGCAATAAAAAATCTAGTGAAATTTTTTCTATCTTTTAAAAAAAATTAAAAAATATTATTTTTTTATAATTTTAATTTTTAAAATAAAATATTTTATTTTAAAATAGTTTTTTAAACTATTTTTATTTTATTTTGCTTTTATGTTTTTCTTTCATTTTTCTATGGCAACGGTGGATGGCGATGACCAGCGAACGGTGAACGACGGACGGCGGGGAGGAGGCGGGCAGTGACGCGGACCGGCGGCCGCGGGCGGCGATGGCGGCCGCGGGCGGCGGCGATGGACAGCGACGCGGACGGCGGCAGTGGGCGGCGGACGGCGGCCCGTAAGGTGCGGCGTGGCGGCAGACATCTCTCTCAACAACAAAATGTGGGCCTGTCGGGGGGGTGGGCGTTCTCTTCGTGAGCTATTGAAAACTTCTTTTGTTCGCTCGACTACATACTTTTTGCCAGCCTTGGGGTAGGGAGTCTTGGGCAGTATAGATGTGGGGAGGGGGGGCCCTGTTCTTTATTCGCACAGCGATATTCCGCCCCCTAGTCAGGATTTGTGTCCCTCGGGGGGGTAGTCGCCTTTTTGGGGAGAGTCGTATCACCTTCAGCCTCTACGTTCATGAGAGCGTCTTTGCGAAGATTATAATTTCTAATTCGGCGACTCGTGATCTTTCCTGTGAATCGTCGAGTGG
>JAGVVM010009083.1:0-11605 GCA_019149425.1 Psidium friedrichsthalianum
GGTGGGTGATCATCTAACATCTATATCTTGTCTACCTTTTCTCTATTTTACTGTACATGCAAAAAGGGCATGATATCCAATATATAATTCAAAATGGGAGATCAAGAACGACTTCCTTTTCATCGACACATGGGCATAATTGACGCCTCATAGTGGTTGTCCTCTACTACTCAAATTATAAGCAAGATGATTGAAAACTGGAATAAATACATCCCTTTCATTTCAATAGAAATAGGATATTTCCAAAAAGATATGCGTCCTTCAGGGAGTTGCCCTAGATTGGCTCTTCTTGCCCATTTCGGCGCATTTTTCACTAACCGACTCTAGCTTGAAAAGCAATGAGAAATGATATTTTTTCATTCTACAAAACTGGGTGACAGGTCACAGACTCGTTTGGAAGTGTGCCATTCATGCTCTATGTCCAACAACTTCATTATGGAGCGATTGTCTCAACCTGTTTGGCAACAAATGGATCAAAGAGTCAGTTATTAGGCAAGAAATTCTTACTAGAGCGATCACAAATTTAATATCCTCAAGTCTTGTTTCACGATGCAACGTAACTGTGTGAACAACACATGATCGTAAATCACATCCTGCGAGAGGAAAATAATAATGCCAGTGCATAGGTGGAAAACTGATCTTTTAATGAGGTCGTCTCTTATATGAAAATGAGGTGATGATACTTGCCCCACAATCTTAATCTAGAGGCATTCGATACTTCGCTATGATTTCATTGTAAGAGGAGATGTCATTAAAAGATCACTCACGATTATCAATAGGACGCCTATTCAATTCCAAAGGTTCAACGCACACAAAGCAGCCTCAATTTTGAAATATTATTTTGGGACACTCCTGCCGTAAAAACAACGTGGTTTTAAACTCACAGTTCAAAAATAAGATAAAAGAATCCGCTCGATAGGGCCAGATCAAAAATGTTTATACTCAGGATTAACTACCAAAGTGGTTTGCTAGAATTTTCAATTATGGGCTTAGACCATGCAAGGTGTCCAATTGATTTTCATGAATTGCCGAACATAAATTTTAGAATAAATCAACAAGATGAGAAATCACACTCACAGTGGTTGGCGAATGATACCTGTTTATGTCCTACACATGCGCATGCTAACAGTGAGGTTTGACACATAAGAGTGGGGTAACTAAAGGCTAAAGGCTCCCACCGCAACGAAATGACATACCGCCCCCAAAAATACTGATAACGTAATTGGGTCAGGGTACATATTTCGAGGCAAAGAGCGGGATCAAAAGTGATCGTGCCATTTGCAGACATGCGTATGGCCCAATCTATTTTCGACACCTCTTAAGGGTTTCGTAGGTCGTAGTCCTACTTTGACCATTAGATGTCTGTGCAATAGATGTAGTGCTAGGGAAAAAACATGCACAATAGAGTATATAAAATAGCACTTCAATATACATCTAGATAATATATATTCCCACGTCTTCCTACAAAATAGATAGGTCAACAATCACTCCAACCCTTATTACTTCCAACTTGCAAGGATTATCTAACACAAAATAGCAGACTAACCTAGTTTCCTTAGCGGTACTGTAGAATGCATATCAAATTAGGGAACAATCAACTAGTTATTATGGCCTAAGTCTACACAAGCTTTTAGTCAACAAAAAAAAATTCACTAGCGGAGTCGCCAAGCTGTCGCGACCTGTCTTAACCTCTCCTCAAGGGTCTAGCGGGTTTAGAGATATTGCCATCGATCAATGGCGTGGACTCTCCCAAGTCCAATCTCGCGTGACCTTGGAATTTTTTTTTTTTTGTGATTAGCAATTTAAATGCTATCGGGAGTCGCTAATAGCCTATTGGGGTTAGCTAGAAATCAAGCGAGACATAGGAGTATTATCTCGATTCCTACACATTCAAGATTTCTAAGTTTGAGGACTTACTTATACTAACTAGATAATTAGCGCCCTTTTGGTACCTAACCATTTAAAACTCCTTAAGGTGATCACATTCTGCATATCATTTTAAGCTTACTAGGTATCTAATCAGTGCTAGATGATCATGTATAATGTTTTTTTGTCATTTCATGCAATTACCTATTTATCCTTAACCTAGCATTTAGGTAACGATTGACAAACAATCTTTCAAAAGACAATGTCATAACAACACTCCATTAGGTAAGACATGCCAAATATTAGACTGGAATGAACAGATACATATCAAACTCAATACGTAGATCGAGTGTATAAAAATGGACCGGATTGAGCGTCAGTCTTCAGTCACCAAACTTCATTGATATATAATCTCCGTGGGCATCGCCTTCGATCGCCACATTGGAATATCAATTTTCTACATTGTACATTCAACTCAAAGTAGATAATCTACAAAGTTCAATCAATTAAAGAGTAAAACCACTATCTCGAATTCAACTCTAATTACCATGCTAATTTATCTACTTAGATATGCATTATGGAATAAATTATTCAGAAATTTACATGGTAAGTTAAAACTAAGTCAAGCAAATTAAATGCAAAAATAATACTTGGACATGCAAAAGCCTAATTCAACAAAATAGGCAAACATTGGCATTTTCTACATACTTTTTATTTTTTGCATTTTTTGGATTATTTTAAAAAAAATTATTTTATTTTCAAAAAAGATATTATTATTAAAAAGGGAACGGGGCCCGGGTTGGGTCCCAAAACTCGACCTGGATCGAGTCAGATCGTGACAAGGGTCCTCGCTTGGACTGGGCTCAGCATATGAGCCAATGCACGACTTACCTAAACAGACAGGGCCCAATGTCCAAAGTGGTCCCAATCTTAAGCCCAATCCGGATTACAACTCAGAACAAAAAAAAGGAACAAAACGGGCCTAATCTTGGAGAGACTCTCATAGGCCCAAACCTGGCTAACCTGCCCAACCCGCAATCCGATCAACAAACACACACAACCCAGCCAACAGCCCAAAACCTGCAACGAAGCTCTACCCCCTCTCCTGTTCATCATCTTCTTAACATGGGGGGCTCTTCACCGAGATAACAAGCACACGCCTGGGTGACGTCGACCGTAAATAGCCACCGCTGACACCAAATACCACTACCAACCACATCATCCAACGATCAGAACTAACGACGGACCTCCGGCCATCACCAGCCCAGCTCGACAACAACGATAGCCAGTGACCGAGCCTCGACATCTTTGGTTCAGGTCAGTCGCCGTGACTTCGGCCACCACTGGCTCAACCTCAGTATGACTCGAGGCCTTCAAGTCGTTGGTCGGATATCGCACCGTGGTCGCCGGGCGGATGCCGACCTCACTTGAAAGCCACTCCGCCGATTGCCGAACGAACTTGTCATTGTACCACCATATTGTCTAACCTATTGGACTGATTGGAAATAAACCCAAAGCTTCCTTTCTGAGTCATCGTTGCCTCACTGCCGCTGGTTCGGGTGTCCGTTTGACTAGACGAACTCATACTCCTACAGCATCGCGCCCTCTCCAACGACCAACATTGCCAAAGACAAACCCGCCCGACTGGCCCAACCCCAGCTTCCCCAATCTAGTTTTTCCTCACCTGAAAATAGCACAGATAGGGCTCACTCGAAACGTATTGAAGTTTATTTATAAAACAAACAAAAATGTTGCCTTTTTAATCCCACATAGGATAAAAAGAAGAGCGCAAGTCTCTTTATCAGTTAGAAGGCTGTTATGGTCTTTCAAAATAAAGAAATGTGCAAATGGGTTAGCCCTCACTATACCCGCGTGCGGGTGTGCATGTGATTGTGTGATTTTGGCATGATTATTAGGCGCACTTAACATGTTGCACGCTTTTGCGGTCACGAGTAATAATCAACAATTATATTCATATTTTTTATTTTTATTTTCGAAATTAAATTTAATAAAATTTAATTGTAACATTCTAGCAAAACGATGCGACTGTTCACTTAGAAGTTGCGATTATTTTTTATATTAATTTTGAATTTTAATTGATTAATTATGTCAAATAGTTGTAACTTTTCAAACTTGATAGTTTGGACGTGAAAAATTGCATCCTTTCGACATAATAGTTTTAATTCTTCGAAAAGTTGAAATCTTTCACACAAAAATTATTTTCAAAAATTGAAAAGGTGTGATTGAATAAACTGTTTTGGACACAACGAGTTGCACGAGAATTTACTACTTTTCGGATGCGAAAAGGTGTGTTCATTTCTTGTGATATATTCAAGTGTACAATTCATTTGGATCATACAATTCTTCTTCAATTTTTGTTTTCATAAATAAGAGAATTACAACCTTCATTTTCGATTGTTTTTTGGAGAGTTCTTGGAGAAATATTAGAATTGCTATCTAATATTCTCGCTTGAGAATTTGTTGTATCCTGGAGGATTTTTGCTAGTAATCATTAGCAACTCTATGGGGCAAATAATTCCTTAAGAGAGTGCTATCACGCCTCAGAGTCTGGTTCTTTTGTTTATCCCTTTCTACCATATTTTGCCAATAGAATGGACCTCTAACTAACCACGAACTGGCTGAAGAAGTAGCCACCACCGCATTGAGTGGCTCAAGGCCTCAGCCCGGCATCATCGTTGGCTGTTGGATGAACGCGATGGTCGCCTCAGCCCGCTCTCCAAAGATTAGCGCCTTCTTCAAGCTCGAGTTCTCCGCAAGTTTTTTGTTCACCCTGGGTGAGCCCTCGTGCTTCGAGCTCTCTCGAGCTCTCGTTCTCGTGCCCTCTTGGGGCTTGGGGAGAATCTGGTTCATGGTGGTTGGCGGGACGCCACCACATGCCGCCAACCACCGTTGCAGTGGGTTTTCTCGGTCTCCTCCCATTACTTTTTCTTTGACCTCCTCCCACTTCTCCTTTTTCTTTGTGTTTATTGTCGAGAGCCCTCCCTGAACCAGACGTCCAACTCTCGTTCTCTCCTCTGCTCTCAATCGTACCTCTGGATTTAGCTCCCATGAGCTCCCAGGAGCTGTAACATTCTGAATTTCGAATGTTTAAGTTGAAATAAGTTGGATTTTGGGATTATGATATAAATGTTGGACATCACCTCGATAGGCGTGAATTGGCAGCTTGGTATTAGAATGCTTAGAGAAAAGGGAAAAATTAGAAATTGTCATCTCACCCCCGGTTTGTGCTAGAATCCATGGCTAGAGGGTTTTAGTAATTTTAACGAGACTAGAAAAATTGTTCAGCGATGTTCTATGTCTTTTTCCGATCACGGTTGAGCCAAATCAGCACCGATTGAGCCCATATCGATCCTGAAATTTCACAATTTTCAAGAAATATTTTGTCGGTCATCTTTTTGATCAATTTGACCATTTGACCGAAATTATTGAGGCCCAATCCCCTATCAGTCCGAAAATTTTCTGATAACTCAAAAATCAGTCGATTCGTTCAGCTTTATGTCATTTTTGGTGAATAGTAACTCAAATAATTGAGCCCCAAAGTCATAAATCTGCTCTCTCTCTCTCTCTCTCTCTCTCTCTCTCTCTCTCTCTCTCTCTCTCTCTCTCTCTCTCTCTCTCTTCCTTCAAGTGCACGACCTCCCTCCCTCCCTCTCTACTGCTGCCGCCGCCTCTGCTGCCCACTTTCACTAGCCACCAACAGAAATCCGATCGTTGGATTTTCGTGATTTTTGGATATGTCGTAGTCCTATCCAAGATGAGTTCACATAATTTTGAATCACCTTGATCCGAGGTCGTTTATTCTTTCAAATCTGCTTTGCTGTTTCAGTCGACGAACCAATTTTATGTTACCCGAATTTGACATATAGCTCATGTTGATATATGTTAACCTTAGTGACTTGTAGAGCTCATTTTCATGTGAAAATATTGATTTCTAGCTCATGAACCACCTCATTTAGCCCTTGATCAGCCCCGGTTTCCTCGAGTTTTGTCGGATTCTGCCGCCGCCGTCGTGCTTCATCGGTCGCTGCCATGCGCCACTACTTCCGTCGCTTCCTCAACTTCATGTCAGCCTCGATTAGGTAAGTTAAACCTCTATTCTCAATTAGAATATTTTACATGCCATGGACTAGCTCTAGGGCCCGATTCGAGGTAAATCGGTTTAGGAAAAATCGCCGGAATCGGCGTTAATTGAGCAAATGAATTCTTGGAGGTTGAGTTATGTTGTGGATTTGAGATATGTTGCTGCCGTGTTGAAATAATGGCTGTTTGTGGTGATTAGAGTGGGTCCCGTGAGGTTCAGGTACCGAAAAAATAGATTTTTGGGATATTTAGAGCAAAAATGGGCTAAATAGTATTTTGAAATCACTGTTCAATAACCTCTGTGTACTGTTCATGTGCTACCCAATTTAATTTCGATTTGAAATTGACAAGTTTTGTGGGTCCCGTATGATTCGAATAACAAAAAATATATTTTAGAGCATTTTATGCAAAACCGAGCCCAAGCAATATTTTATATTACTATTTTAAATATTTGGGACCCGTGTTCGTATTCAAAATAATATTTGAGGATTATTCACGTATACTTGAAATAATTATTTGGTCATTTTAGGTCCCACGTGAGAAATTGGATATTTTTTAATAAAATTGGGCACGTGTAACAAATTGTTTGGTTTGGCCATTGTATCGGCCATGTGGATTGAAATATTTGAGCACGTGTTTTGAAAGGTGGCCTAATGTACCTGGCCGACGATTTTTCCCAAATAAGTTTGATTGATTTTATTGCCTGGATGGTGTGTGCGACGGCTTTCGCACGGGTAAAATGAGTTGATTGGCTTGGCCATTTGGTCGGATATATGAATTGAATATTTGGACTGCATATGTATTTGTATTGATTGTCATGGATTGGACGTGTTTTTAATTGAAAGTTTAATTGCCTTTATTGAGCCATTAACTGGTTGTGTTATTTTTGTGTTATTTGGATTTTGTGTGGTCCCAGATTGGACCTGTTATAAATGGTTTACATGCTTGGTCACTCTGTGGCGAGTTTTTTAAATTTGAATTGCTTTGAGGTAATCAAATCTAGCCTAGTGATTTTGAGTGCCTGGATTGGGACCTGAGAGTTTAGTCTAGGTTTGTTTGGTGTTTTGAGAAGGGGTTATCTTGTTGAGATTTATTTTCATAGGTGATTACCCTTATTTTTTAGACCCCCGTCCCTAGCAGTGAATGTAATATGAGTAAGACAGGGGATACCGAAAGAAATCAAGAATGCGTCTCAGTCATTTTTGGGACCAGATGGAAGGACGTACATAAGATATAAGAGTACCGTATGGGTAGATATGGGAAGAAGGCAGTAGCAACCCCACATGTATATAGCTTGCATGTATGAAGTAGGATGACTGAAGTTTTAATTTGCATATAAGCGACGTTATCTTATCGGTTGTATGTGAATATTGTATATGAGATGTAATATAAGGCTTGGCTTGCTATAAATGTTTAATTTGTCTCTCTATCTATCCCTTTTTGTATATGTGATCGAAGGAGCTCGTTTCTGTTGCCTAAGGACCTCTAAGGTCGTTTGGTTACGGTGAGTTTCCTAGGCCGTTGTTTTCATGAATCATTCAATCATATAGGTATGATAGGGGTATCGCGAGGCTCGTGGGATCAGGGCGTGACAGGAGCACTTCCTCTCCTTTTTTTTCTATTTGTTTTTCCTCTTCTCTCTCCAAATCTGCTGCCTCTAATCCTCTCTCTATTTTCCCACATTTTTTTGCTTTCCTTTCTTAACTTTTCCCCCGTCTAATCTTTGTACCTGCAAACCTCCTACCCAAGCTTCCTTGTGTGGCTCTCCATGGATGTGAGAGATGGCTTTTTGCCTTTGACCATGCAGACCATGTGGGTGTGGGGTAAGTGACGTGGGGGAAAGAGGTCCAAAGGAAAGAGGAAAAAAGAAAGGGAGTTTGGGCCATGCATGAGGGCCAAAGAAGTGGGCCGACTAGGAGGAGAAATGAAAGAAGGATTTGCTAGGCTTGAGAAACAAAAGGCCCAATTGGGCTACGTGATCTTGTCTCCGCAAACTCAAGTCGACCCGACTTGATTCAAATTTATGCCATTTTTCCGATTATATGTATTTTTTTTCTTTTTCTTTTCTTTTTTCTTTTTCTTTTCTATTTTTTTATACTTTTCTATTTTGAAATAAAATGGGAAAAGACGCACATTTAGTAATTTAACATATTCTATTTATTAAAAAATAAAAAATAAAATACAAGACCGTCAAAATTAGTTGTCAACAAGCTTTGATACCAATTGTTGATATATAATACGAAAAAGGTAACTGATCTTGCAAATAAATCAATGTGAAATCATCATAGAAATAAATGAAAAATAATAAAGGACACTAGATATTTACATGTTTTAGTCCAAATATCAGTACCTACGTCTAGGGGTAAGCAAAAAATCATGATCTACCTAAATCGGATCAGACCTGACCCAACCGTTTGATTTTGGATGGAATCGGTGGATGCCGATTCGGTACCCGACTCCAATTTTCTAAAATCGATGGGTACTAGTTCGGTTCGCAATTTTAGGTGGGAACTATCCAATCGGCCCAACTGAACTGGTCCATTTATATAATGCAAACATATATTCTTTTAATTGAAGCCATCTCCCTCAAAGGTCCAAAGTCTAGATCCATCCATCCAAAAAAAGAGTCTAGACTCAACTTATTTTCATGTGTGATATATATTGTACATTATGGATGCATTTGAAAACCTACGTTAATTAGTTGATCAATTCAACTACTATTGTATTTCCCACGATGCTCAGCTTCATTGCTGACAATAATAATGCCGTTTACAAAGACATTGTTCTTAATTTTTTCATGTGATAAAAATATTGAACGCAAACTTGAAGAATGTAATGCCAAGTCCCAAGTTGAGCCCTCCTCTTTCAATCGCTAGGGATTGATTCCATTTTCCTTTTTAATTGATGTTGTATTCAATAGGACCATAATCAAGATCCAACTAGGATCCGGACTGAACTAGTATTTCAGTTCTTGGGTGGATTCATGGAACAAGCAGGTTTTTCAGTTCACATTTCCAGGAAACTATCCCTTTGTGACAAAATTCTCGGTTCTAGGGTGGGAACTATCCGATTCTAAAATCGATCACTCCTACTTACTTGAGGGGAGATTAGCTATATAATTTACTATAATCGATGATTAAATTACAATAGGCATTACACTAAGTATTTCTCGCACCCAGGTTAATCCCAAAGCAAACCTATGAGTAATATCTCACAATATCTCATAGAAAACTCATTGCAAAAAACTCAGAGAGAAAAATGATACTCGCGTGTTTGCTTTCGATACTGATCAGACAGAACGTATGTAGGTTCTTTCTGTTCTTCGTATGGTGGCTCTCTGTTCTTCTGCGGCTCCTTCGTGTAGGCTCCGTGGGGACTATTCAAACTCGGGTCGTTTGCTTCAGTGCAAGACTAAAGTTGACAGCGCAAAACCACATAGACACTACCCTATCTTCCTTTTTGTGCGGCTAAATATCTCTCTATATATTGTGGCCTTAAAAAGTCAAGATTTGGAAATCTTTGACCACAGTAACAAGAGACGCCTGGACGATAGTCTTCTACGGTACAATCTTCATGTGAATTTGTCTCGTCTTCAAGACAAGAAAATTCAAATCCAATATTTGTTTGTCCTTTTCAAATGTATTTATTGACGAATCGATCTACATCCTTTCAATTCGTATTGATTTTGGATATAAGCTTGAACTAGAGCATAAATTAACAATCCCTATTTAGCATTCCTCAATTTGTATCCCCTCTGCATAGCAACAAAAAGTACATCTACAAAAGATTATGCGAGTTAGCTTACTCTGGCGGATCGCGACCCCTTTTCTCCCAGCTAGATCTAAATGTTGGCTACGTAAGCATCTCATAGTAAGAGGATTGGATCCTTACCATACCTCCCAAGGATCCCTTCGAATTGGATAACTCAGTTCATTGATATTGGATTCCAATCAAAAGTGGGGGTAGTTAGACCCATCTTGCTTCAAAAATAGGCTAAATACTTATGAGTGACGCGAGTACTAAAGTAATACCATAAGCAATCATCTCAACCATACGCCACCGAATATGGTTTGTTCATTAATTTTTCAGGACATTGGATTCTCACCCTATTTGCCTTACTGTGTAGAATTCCCTGATGTGGGTTATCAACCCAACCTTGATCTGGACAAATAGACCTACGAATTATTCCTTAAATAGGATTAAGTATAAATGCTAATTAAGATTGTGACCAATCAAAGAATCTCATATAATAGTATTCTATGAGATCCATGTTTCTGGTTCATGTCATATCGAAATAGGAATATGACTAATGATTATGAATGAATTCCACATTACGCATTTATTGTATCGGGGGGGGGGGCACTGTCTCGACACAATATCACATGCCCAATAAAAGCAAGTTACAACGCCAACAACATGACTAAATGAACTTTAAATATGTTACCAAATCTGACTGCCAATAGCATACGATAGATTAACCTATCTACAAATAAAGGTAAAACTTTTCCTATACGAAATTTGTGTTTACCTTGTCACATTAATCAAGAGTACCACAGAATTAGCTTGTCTAATGACTTTTTCTTTATGAAATATGTTTTTTATTTAGCATTTTCCTTTTTGAAATTGGTGTCACTTGTAAAAACTTCTAAAGCTAGTATGGTAATTTAATGTGATTCGCGTCACCCATCTACGTTAAATCAACATGTTAACTATGTTATTCTATGTCTTACAAAGGGATACGCCTGCCTACCAAAACTTTTTGGTGGGTCCAAACTCCAAAAATATTATGATCCTTGTGCGCGGCAGAAAAAAATGTCCTGACTTTTCCACACCACTATTACGCTCTTCGACTCACGAACTTTCTGAGGGACAAATAATATCTACGTTAAGTTTCTCGTCCAATGCAAAGCACGTATCTTTTCATGACTTTGTTTGTAAACCATAATTAGATATGGCAGTAATTTCTTACTCAGATAGTCGATATTAATAAACGTACCAAAACCAACTTATCCTCGAGTTGCGTCTTATTTTCCACTTTCAATCCATTTTTAGACTTTTGATAGTAATATCACAAGCGCAATGTCATTCCATATACATCTAGGTTAGCAATTGAGAAAAAAAAAATTCTCCTTTTGAAATATAGTATTAAAAATGATGGACAATGGAGTACTCTCCTTTTGAAATTAGTATTAAAAATGATAGACATGAAGTAATCTCATATTGTAGTCTAGGAGACAATAGTATAACATAATTCTTGATATAGGGATGGTGAAATCACACAATAATTAGACTTTAGGAGACAGCAAAAAGTGATATCTCCTTTAACAGTAGTATATTTAGAGATTCACCTATAATCGCATTTTGCAGTCTACATATATCCACCAAAAGAATCTCTTCTCCGCAACCTGATAGCCTTAGAGCGCCCTATATCTCCTCATTATTCCTAGAGTTCAAGAAATTCAATCTTTAGATTCTACGTTTTGTTTTACTTGACTAATTTCATGACTGTACACAAGCCCATCTCGTCCTACTTATGTCGAATGAAATCTTATAGTGCTGGACCGGGGCCTCCAAGACTAATTGTGCCTAGATTTGGAGCAAGATTTGGTATGTATTAACAAATCAGAATTAATTTATT